>VZRJ01001056.1:261636-305002 GCA_013397565.1 Ptilonorhynchus violaceus | reverse complement strand
GAGTTGTTGTGACTCAAGTGCAGGACCTGGTACTTTGCCTTATTGAACCTCATACAATTGGCCTCAGCCCATTAATCCAGCCTGTCCAGATCCCTCTGGAGAGCCTTTCTACTCTCCAGCAGATCATATGCTCCTGCTCAACTTAGTGTTGTCCACGAACTTACTGAGGGTGCACTCTATTCCCTCATCCAGATCATCAGTAAAGATATTAAACAGGACTGGGCACAATACTGAGTCTCAGGAAACCCCACTAGTGACCAGCCACCAACTGGATGTGGCACCATTCACGACAACTGTCTGGGCCCAGCCATCCAGCCAGTTCTTAACCAAGCAAAGAGTGCACCTGTCCAAGCCGTGAACTCTTCCTGAGTTGCCTGCACCTTCTTCCAAAGGTCATAAACTTTTTTCCCTGAGTTCCTGTGGAAACTCTCTGTTCAGCCAGGAATTTTTTTTCCCACCAGCTCATCTTTTGGCATATAGGGCCAGCCTGCTCCAGCTCTTTTTAAGATTTCCTTCTTAAAGTATGTCCAGCCTTCTTGGATCTCTTTGTTGTTAATGATTGTTTCTCAGGTGACTCTCTGAACCAGTGTCCTGAACAGGCCAAATTCTGCTCTCTGGAAGTCCAAGATAGAGGTTTTGCTTACCTCCTTCCTTACTTCACCAAGAGTTGAAAACTCATCATCTTGTGATCACTGTGCCCAAGCCAGCCTCCAACCACCACACTTCCCACCAGCCCTTCTCTCTTTGTAAACAGCAGGTCTAGCAGGGCACTGGCCCTGATAGGCTTGCTTACCAACTGTGTCAGAAAGTTCTCTTCCACACACTCCAGGAAACTCCTAGACAGCCTTGTCTCTGCTCTGTTGAGTTTCCAACAGACATCTGGCAAGTTAAAGTCTCTCACAAGAACAAGGTCTAGGGATCATGAAACATCAGCCAGCCTCTTATAGAATACTTCATCCACCTCTCCATCCTGGTTGGGTGGTCTATAACAGACTTCCATAAGGATATCTGCCTTGTTTGCCTTCCTCTTGATTCTTACCCATAGGCATTCAACCTTATCATCACTACCCTTGAGCTCGATACAGTTGAAACACTCCCTAACATACACCTATTCTAAAAAAGCTCTTAAGTTTTAATGCTTTGGACTCTGAATACAAGGCAGAATTAGGCAAGTAAATGTATGAAAATTTTGTATTGCCATTTTTTTATGTTACATTCCCATTCCTTGACAAGAAAATATTTTAAAACTGTTTTAACACACCCTACAAAAACTAGTTACTAAAAGCATATCCTTCAAAAAATTAATACTTTAAAATATTAAAATTTAAAACAAAGAGTATGAAATAATAATGTAAATTATATGCTTCTTTAAAAAAAATGTACTTAACTTGATTAGGCCAAGAAGGAGATTGTAGGGTGTGAAATTCCAAATTCTGCCTCATTATATCTCAAGTGATTAGCACATCAGAGTTCAGAGAAGATGCATGGAGAAGGGCAGACAGAATCTAAAAGAGGAGGGTTATAAATCTGGAATTTAAAAAGTCTTGTAAGTTCGACTTATACAGGGCTAAGATGTATGTGTCATGAAGTCAGAGTCATAGAGACTTTGGTCTCTTTTGTTGATGATAGAACAGAAAATTGTCCACTTCTTTAGTTGTGAATCTCCTCATTGCTGAATGGGGCCATTTAAAAAGATTGCTGTTGTGCATCTCAGAGAATGGAGTGGCTTATTTTTCTCTATAAACCAATTTAGATAGTTGAAGACAGCAATCAGACTTAGTCTTCTCTTCTCTTGGCTGGATAAACCCAGTTAGATCAGCCTCTCCCTGTATATACTGTGAGGGCCCTAGTGGCTCATTCCTCCTGCTTGTCAAGGTCAATGTGAATGACAGGCCTACCTTTGCGTTATCGTGTGCTCCCTGCAATTTTGTGACATATGCCAGCTTGCTCAGGGTCCTTCTGTCCCCTTTTCCAGGTCATTGGTGATGATGTTTAACAGTGTCAGCCTCAGGGCTGACCCTTAAGAAATCCTATTTAATTGGCCTGCCAGCTGTATGATCACTTGCAGTTAGTCATAGAGGAGTTACTTACCTTTGGCTGTCTGGTATAGCCAAACGTCTTCCTATTTTACTTCTCTCTTTCTCTCTGTCACTCCCTCTCTATACAGATATGTACACACGCACATTCTGCAGAATTATGAGTTTCTGTTACACAAACTGACAGTAAAGGAATTTGACACAGAATATGCTAATTTTTGCTTTTCTGCTTAATTTTCACCTGCTTTTTCTGGTTTTTGCTCTAATATAAGACAAATCCAGACCAGGTGAACTTGTCTGCTGGGTTATCACTGCATAGTATTCAGAGTCCTGAGAATAAATACATAGGAGTTTTTACAGGCAAGTGTACTACAGGACACAAAAAGCTTTTGTTTCCTATAGTCACATGGACATTGTGTAGGAATCTGGGTGAGTCAACATCTAGTTCAGGGTGCAAATAGTATTTCATATTCTTATCTCCCTTCTCAAGCTTTCTCCGTCTTTACCATATTTTCTGAATGCTCTGTGCATATTTCTTCAATACTGCAATACCACTTTTTTAGATTTTCTTTTCTTCTTCTCTCTGATTTGTCAGATATTGGAAAGCAGCTCTGTTGCCACTCACCATTGCTACTCATCAATTTGGAGGTACACTTTCTTTTGATTATGAAAATAACTCTCAGAGGGGCTTTGGTTCTTCATTCTGTTACCATGACATCAAAGACTCTTTACTGTGTAATTTCTGAAGTGTCATTCTTAATGCCTCTTCTCAGTATTGGGAGAACATCCAAGTTGTAAATTATCTGACACAGTCCTCCTGTATAGTTTTGCTGCATGCAGTGAACACTTTTACTTGGTTTACGTGATAGAGGAAAGAGAGTGTACTGGTTACAATGCTCTATTCAAAATCCCTCATGATTAAGATCTTTCTCGAAAAAAAAAAGCTCAACCTTATTGTAGTACATTCTGTGACACAACATTGGTAGCATCCTCTTATATTCTCTTCCCTGAAATTACATAAAGTAGGAAAAGTTGACTAGAAATCACAGCGATGTGACTACTCATTGCTAGATCCAGTACATGTCAGCTGTATATGTGACAAATGCAATGGAGCAAGTGCCTTGTGTGCTGGTTAGAAGTGTAGTTAACTGAAAAATACATACATGGTAAGCCAAATATGTTGGATTTTGCATGGACATTGGAGATGCTTTGTGTTCATACTGGAGATCTCAGCAGCACATAATACTACTCATCCAGATTTTTCAGGCAGAACTATGGATGCTTAGAAACTTTGTAGCAAGATATAATTTATAGCTAAATTCTTCACCCAAAATAGGTTGCCTGCTGCAAGCAAATCAGGAGTTGTGACAAACTAAAATGTTATGGTTAATGGCTTAAACATTGTTATGAAGGATTTTTTGCACATTATGGCAAAACTGTATAAAGGAGCTGCCACCACCGAAGCCCACTCCTCTGTGAATATGCCTCCTGACTGGAACTTTGGACTGTGAGTTAAGCCACCTAAGGGGAATTTGAGATAAGATAAAGATGACACTGTTGTCCAATTATCTCAGGTCTAGGAAGAAATAAACAAGGCTGTGGGAGAAGAATGTTATAAATACAGTTAAAGAGTTGGCTTTCGTAATGGTGAGTTGTTATATGTTATTGTTAATTGTTATAATACTGGTTATAAGAGTGAGTTAATTTTTATAAACGTTAGGTACCCTTATTAATTATATTGTTACGTATAATCTTGTTGAAAGTTCCTGTTAAGAGAGGGGAGGGAAGTGGGTGTTAACCCCCAGGACAATGAGCCAATAAGAACACTCCAAGGAGGCAGGGCTAGGGAGGGTATAAACCCTGTATCCCCAAGCCAGAGCGCGTCTTGAGGTGTACTCTGTCGGCAGCTAAGCACTTGGCGCTGTACTCTTCTGCTTTGAGTGGATGATTTTTTTTCATTTTGTCCCCTATTGTCCTTTTAAATAAACCTTTAAATTTTTCATCGAGTGAGCGTGTTTCTCACAAGAATGTATCTACAAGGAAAGCCAACCCAGCAGCTGTGCTGAAAATCAGCTCTGGCTGGGGTTGGGAGGCCATCGCCCACAGACTCATTTGCTGAGGCCAGGTTTGCGTACCACCCCAACCAAGGGGGAAGGAGGAGAGTTTTGGGTGTGTGGCATAACCTCTGGTCAGAGAGAGTTAACACCCTTACACAAACTGGTTCAGTTATAACCCCCCACACACCCTGGGAAGGCCACATCCATGAGACATTCACATGAGAAGCAGCTGAGGGGGTGTCATAATCCATCAAAGACCCTCTGAAGTGCTCCCCAGACTTTCTCCTGAGGCCTTACACCAGAGGGCTGGACATAATCCACGTGATGCAACAGATCCAGAGTCTGTTGCAAGAGACAGTGTCAAACTTGCCCCCCTCCCACCAGGGGAGGTACCTCAGCATTCCCACTTGGCCCAAATGTATATTAATCCATTGAACTCTATGTTTTGCAGGACCCTCACCACCAAGAAGAAGAAGAGGATCGAGACACCATTCGGATCCATGGAGCGGTGATATTTTCTACTTAATCTCTCTTCTCTGTCACTCTCTTTCTCTCCCCCACCCTTTTCCTATTTCTTTCGCTCTCTCCCCCTCACACTCACTGTTAAATAAAATCCATACTATTGACTTCGGCGTATGGTCTTGTTTGCACCTTAATTCAAGCGGAGGCATCTCTCTAATAATTTTAATAACCAGATCATAACAGAAGTCAGTTGCCAGGAGTCATTTAGCATAAAGGCCTTTAGTCCTGTGTGCCAGCACGTCTTCCTAGTATGCCATGCACATCTCCCTTTCCTTACTTCCCTGTGGATGCCATACTAAAATGGTACTTACTCTGTTCCTGCAGACTGGTGATCTATGCTTAGTTCCTGGTAACACAACATGCTGTCTCTGGGTGATGCACATTTCTACCTCATTTGCTGTTTTCCAAATTGTTGAATACATCTGGTCCAGGTAGCTCAGTTTGCAAACTGCAGATTGAGGTGCAGATTGAAATGCCGATTGAAATGCAGATTGAGCTCTGGGTGGGAGCCCAAGACAAGAGATTATGAACTGCTGACCTTTTGGATAACACATTTCTGTTACTGTGCCGTGAATAAATTGCTTTATGGAACTCGACATCTGAGACTCTGCCAGGGAAAACCTGGGGTCGAACCGGTAAGGGAACCTGATCTGACTGGATGTAAGTGGGCTGTGTCAAGTCAAGTGGGGCCACCTTCAGCTCACTGGAGCCGCTCGCTGTGAAGGAGCTTCAGTCCTAGGAGTTAAGGTCTCTGGCACTGGGAACGTGACTGCCAGAGAGTCTCGTAAATCGGCAGACTGGGAAATTTTCTTAGTACAAATCAGACATCTTTCAGCACCTACTTAGGCCTGTGGGGGGACCTCCTTATTTCTTCCTCCTGGGAGAGCAGAGCTGCTGCTTGCTGAAGGCTTCAAACCAAGGTGCAAGCTTTTTGGAGCCCTGTGGGACTAGTCCAGTATCTCAGCAACATGTAGAAGGGAACAGTTGTGTAGACAACCTCTTTTTTCTGGGTAAAAGGACTATGTGGGGGCTTCAGAACTTGTCCTCCATAAGTGAAAAACGCTGTTAGCACCTAGGATGCCAGGACCAAAGGCAGGATCGGCTTGTGCTATGCAGGACAGAAATCAGACGTGGGTACAGAATTTCAATGTCTGAAAAGTCATGTCTGAGACTCCCATCTAGGCCACTGTCTTTTTATTGACACTCAGATTTCTCAAACCAGACTGGCCATTCTGTCACTAGTACCATGTTATTAATACCCCACCATTATGGCTTTCAGCTTCAAACTTGTTTGGATCATCAGGGCACCCATGCTTGGTAGTTTAAGTGTAGTTTAATTTCTTTTATTTTTGTATTTTACTCTCTGTCAGCCCTGCCTGGCCAGGACTCTAAATGACCTTTAGTTCTATGTCACCTCTCAAAAGTCAGTGCTCAGTCTGTTTCCTCTGTCTGTGCTGTTCCAGATTTTGCAGACCTCTATCATATCCACACACACACACACACACACACACACTCATTTCCAGAAGGTTTATCTAAGTCATTTTCAGTACAGAAGCCATTACATGTTTATGATCCCTTTTCCTTTGCCATTCTCTGATCCTTTCCCCATTCCTTTGTCCTCTGAGAAGGACGACCCAGATTTATGTATAACATTTATCAATTTATACAGTCTTGATGTTGTCTCTACTTATTCTTCACTCCTTTCTTAGCAAAGTTTAATAATTTGATTTGCTTTTTTTCATACTACTGAGCTACTGAGCATAGAGAAGACATTTTCATACAACTACCTGTTATAACTCTTGTAACAGCTCAGGGCTCTTCATTTTAAATGTGATGGTGGGATGGCTTCTTCCCACATGCCCTGCTTTACATTGAGCTTCCCTAAATTCCATTTTTTCCCATGTACCCAGTATCCAAAGACTCTTCTGCTTGCAGTTCTTCTCAGCGTGCCATTGCCTATATTACCCTAAATGACATTGTACTGGCAGCAGACTCTGACACTGCCATTTCCAGATCCTTGAGAAATACGTTGCACAGATCAGATTCCAAAACACTCCCTTGTGGGACTCTATTGATGACCTCCTTTTCCTATGAAAAATGCTTGTTGATTCCTACTGTCTTATTTCCTGTCTTTCAATCAGTTATTTATCCCTGCAATTATTTATTTCTTGGCAGTGTAACTTTTAAGAGCTTTTGATGACTGACATCTCCAAATACCTTCCAGAAATTCATGGTCAGGATTCCAGGATCTTTCTCCCTTAGCCACAAGGGACTACTAAATATTTCAGTCGGATTGTGAGGCAGTTCTCCCCTTTACAAAAGCTGTTATGACTCATCCCTATTACAACATCTTTATGCATATGCTCACTAATTCTAATCTATGTTACAGTTTCCATTACATTGCCTGCTACGGGCATCATGACTGTACTTTTCAAGATTTCTTGTGGCATTCTTTTAAAATCAGCTTTCAAGAGCCAGCTGTAGCTGACACAACCCTGTCTTCTGCTACCAAATCAGTTTTATACTAGAGGTTTTTCAGGACATTTTGTAGTTCACTCTTGAATTCTTTGAGACTTGGTGGTTATATACCATCTGGTCCTTGTGATTTGTTATTAATTTTGCCTGTATGTTCCATAACCTATATGTCACATACTGAATTTTTCAGGACATAACCCCTAGTGAGTCGCCTCATAAAAAAGAAGAGCTGGCTTGGGAATCTCATCCATCTCTGCTGTAGTGAACACAGATGTAAATAATTAATTCAGATTTTCTGTTATTTTCGTTGTATGCTCTTTTAAATTTCTTATAATTTTCCTGGTGCTGCAGTCTGTCTGGCAGACATCCAGGGCCTGAAGTGTTTGAAAGTGGGTTTATTATTAGATATTATGCCTTATGCAAGTTGTTCCTCAAATCCTTTTAGACTGTCTCATGCTGTGGTTTACTTTTCATCTGTCACAAGTTTGGATTCTATTTTCAATTTTATGCCCAAATTTAGCTTTTGGAAGGATGCTTCTGAAAAGCTGTCCCCAGCAACAGGCATTTTTTTTTAAATGAAAGCACATATTGGTGGATGACTTTTTTTTTTTTGCTTGTCTGTAACGGCTTTATGTAAGGAAGGAAAGGACAAAAGAGAGAGAGCATCACTGTGTGCTGCAATTGACTGCACCTACAGCACCTTATAACTCCTCCCTTGCCTTCTGGAAGTGTACACAGTACTGTATTAAACTACTGCTTTTGGCTGCAGGGATAGTAACCCCAAAAGCATTTGGAAATGCCTAGGAACAGCTTCTTTAAAAATCAGGAACCCCAGGAAATCCTTTGCACAAAAGGGTATTGTGTGTATGCAGGAGACTCACACTAAGCATCTAGACTTGTAGTTTATTGGCTGTAGTCCATTTCACCTTCCTCACCAGAATCTCCACATCATGACAACCTTGTTGTCTTCATATCAAGGCATGTCCTGAGCAGTCACTAACCCCACCATGGGCTGACTGGTTCTTAAAAATGACTATACCATGATGCCAGCTCATGAGTGAATGTGTTTCTATTAGAGATTTGTCCTCCTTGGCATGCATGCTGACACAGACAATTATGGCTAGGTTTTCCCTTCCTTCTGCTTACCTGCCTCACCTCCCCCATTCCCTTGAAGGCAAGGCGGTTTACTGTCATTCCTGCGGCATATAGGAGAGATGTCTGTAAGAGCCCTGAGTACATCTCTCCCATGTCCCTTCCCCCCACCCTGGATATTTGTCTGGATGAGCTCAGCACCAACCTCAAAGGGTGCCTGCCCCTTGTTCTTGCCCCCACTGCTTTAAAATACCTGCTCTCGTTCTTTCTGCCTGAACTATGCTGCAGGTATGCTTGTGCCTAACCTCTCTGATTCTTAAACACTGGCTTGACTTCTGGCTTGAGCTGCCCTGTCACTACAGGCTTGCATGGCAACCTGGCCTGTTGCCTGGACTGTTGCTGAACCTGCTTTGCTCTTTTTGCTCAGGTATTGTGGAATTTGCTGACTCTCGGCTCCCAGCTCTACTTTCCATATGGAGCAGTCTGTCTCTGCTGCATCCTGATGGTCATACTGTTCAGATGAAAAAAAGCAGCCACTGAGCAAAGAAATGAGTGATAAATGGCAAAAGGATGGGAAGATAAATACTCAAGCATGACAAAGGAGAAACAAAAAATATGTTTTAAGAGAGGGTGTATGATGCAGTGGGGAGATCCTTTCCACTATCCCTGAACTGAAAAGAAGAAATTATGAGGAAAAGATAAAAATACTATTTTGGCCAGACTAAAGAAGAAAATAAAATCACATGCCTGTAGAAAAATGCTGGGCGATTAAGTTATGCTATCAGGAGTGGTTGGAATTGACCCAACACAAATTTAAGGAAGGAAAGGAAAAAAAGCAGAACTGTTTAGATAAAAAGGGAAAAGGGGGGAACAAAGGAAAACCTGTACAGACCTAATCATTGGCAATTGTTCAGCAGAACATACAGATGAAAATCTCTTTAGTGCTTTCCAGACAGTGACTGGTTTCTTGGTGATAACAAAAAAAGAGTGAAGTGGTAGTGCTGCGGTATTCATGGAAAGCATTGTTAAAATTTTGCAGTAGTTTTATTTGAATATTATGGTCACAGCTTTACAGTAGTGACAGAGAAGGCTATGGGAACTAATCCAAGTTTCTTGACAGCAGCAGGAAAACCATACATCATCTCTGAAAGGTGCCACTGACACATACCTTCCTTTGCAGCCTTAGATGACTACCATGTTTACATGCAGCAAAGCACTTCAAACACACCCAAAATGCATGGCAAAACATGTAGCATCTTCATAAGGCTGTTGCCATACGGGTTTGCAAGCTTCCTCTGCAGCAACGGCAGGCGTCTGGGGGCCATTTCAGTAGCGAGTGTTTCTGCAATAAACTCACTAGTTCTTTAATGGCTTTAAAGCCGTGAACTTCGCCCGCTATGAGCGCTAGAACTATGCAGCAAATGGAACTTCGAATGGAGAATTTCACTAGGAGGGTGTGGAGGTCAAAATGCAGACAGGCTGTGTGCAGCAGTGCTCCTGAGCTGCCGTTCTTCAGAGTTGCTGGTGCTTTCGAACTATGAACTTTCTCTGCAGTCTCTGTGAAGAACAGTAGCTCTGTAAGGACTTTGAACTGTTCAGTAGATGTACTGTAACCATGGCACTGCAAACCTCTGCGGGGAGGTGTGAATCATACAATGCCGCTGAAACCCGCAGTATGACGAATCGTGCAGTTCTACGAAGTATTGGTAGCTGGAGCATAAGATTTGTCTGTAGCACCACCTGTAGTATGGAAATCCTTGTGTGGGCTTTTTGTGTATCTCTGCCACCTCCTTCAAACAGTGAATGCAGGATGCAATAGATAGCCTGATGACACATCCCTGCTTTCTATCCCGTGCCTAGAGAAAGAACCTCTTTTATACCTCGAGACAGAGAGGCTCCGTCCTGTACCCACCCTCCTGCTCTTGTCCCGCTCAGCCGGGCTCTGAAATGCAGGAGGCAAGCCGATTGCCAAACAAATGGTCAATTTGTTGCCAGCGCTAGCATTTCTTCGTCTCTGTTAGTTTTCCTTTCTTCCTCCTTTGCAGTATCAAACAAGGCTCCACGATTTCCAGCTCTTTCCGGCGACTGCAGGCGCAGCGCTCCCGGACACGCAGGCACACCACCGCGGCCGCAGCTGGCCTCACGCACCCGCGNAGGAGGGGGACTGCGGGGTGGGGTGGGCCGGGTCGGGCCCAGTGAAGTGAAGGAGCGGTCATCTCTCCCCAGCGATACCAGCGGGCAGAAAGTTGCGCCGTGGCGGTAGCCGCCGAACGCTGGCTCCTTGAAGGGTGCGGGCTGCAGCACCACCTGTTGCGGCTGCCCCGCCTCCGCCCGCCGCGCCTTGGCGCCGCATGTGGCGCTCAAAATGGCCGGAATCGCGTGTGCCGCAGAGCCCGCTAGGAAAAACTTCGCCTGAGAAGGAATGTGTGAGCTCCTAGTATGTGACAAACGAATGGTAACGCCAGAGAAAATAAATAAAGAAGAGTTTGGTTATTGGAAACCTAATTGCTCTTTGCCCACCCGTGCCCGTGAAACCCAGGTTTCAGGCTGACCGCACAGGGCAGTGACAATGACAATGTCTCAGCCCCAAAAGCTGCTGTAAAACCGCGGCTCTTTGAGAGGTCTCAGAGGGATCTGTGAGCAGAAGTCTTGGACGTGCAGGAAGTTACTGCTTAGAGCAGGTGCTACTTGCCCAGGGTGATCTAGGCAGGGGCTCACGGATGGAGAGCGTCTTGTGGACCCGATCTGGACAGGAATTGTGGGCAACAAATGCAAGAAAACACTTTTTCTTTGGTTTGTTTTGCCCTGCTTGCTTGTATGATGCATGCTCGGATTAGTTTTATTGGTTGGTGTTGCCGGGAGGAAACCTTTCAAGACTGATATTTCAGCCTCGCATTTACTGATTTGTCCTGTATTACAGACACCTAACAATAGAAGAACCCTTGTGTAATTGTATCTTGAGTATGTATCTAGAAATAACACTGGTGCTGAGAGTAATTAATGATACTTAATTTTTTTATCAGATCTCTTAATTTTATTGTAGTCTCGGTAGACTGTCTCAGGTAATCAATGTCACATTGAGGTCAGCTGATGAGCTAACTAATTTCATTGTTCATGGAGTTGTTGGATTTCTTTTAGGGAGAATCCCAGACTTTTGTGTCTGGTGTGAAGAAGAAAATATCAATCTCTTACTTTTGCAGCATCCTGATGTTAATTCAGATTACGATTATCAATAGCCAGTGCCCTTAATAGCATCCCCTATTCTTGACAGCCTGGCTATCATGATGGAAAAGTTATTTGAGTTCCTTTTTTGGTGGTATGAGAATGGGTCCGTAACTGCCTTGTGGTTCAGAGAGCAGAGACTGATAGCTTCAGCAAAGCTGTTAGTCAAATGTCTTCTTGTCTGTTTCATATTGTCAGGCTGCAGGTCAGCTCTGATTGTGAAATCTTTTGTGTGGTGTATACATATTGGAATAAAGAGTGTTAGGTATACTGGGCTAAAAATTGCCTTACTGTAAAGCAGTAGATTAATCTGGATGGACCACCATTTCTACCCTTGCCTTATAATACTTAAGATAACAAGATATTGTTTCTTGGCATTAAGTTCTGGAGTTGATTCGTTTTTGTGGTAATACTTACTGTGCTCTCAAGAAAAATCTCTTAGGTAAGTTTTGAATTGTACCTGTGCAATATTAGAATGGAAACCGGGTTTTGCCCTGCAACTTCATGGACAGAGCAAGTGTATGATTTTGAGAGCTTAAAATTGAAGGATGTTTCTGCTCTCGGGGTAGAACAGAGGGTTGAAGAGTGACAGTTTTGGGTCACCACAGATATGCTCCTTATCCAGGATATTTTGTCAATAGTGAACAATTACTGAGACCCAGGAAATGATTATAAAAGGCAAAGAGGAAAAATATAAGAAACAAGGCAATTGTATAATAATTGTTCACATTGATATACTTTTCTAGTTTCCAGCCCTATGCACCTAGAAGGGACAAGTGTATTGTATTTAATAGCTGTTAATGGATTTTTTCCATCAGTTGTTGTAATTGCTGTTGAATGTAGTTTTGGTTTTTTGCTCTCACAATGACACCATGGATACATGGTGCAATGCATCATTAAGCTGAAGATAAGCAGGGAACTACTATAAAGCATAGAGTAGCCCACTGTAAGGGTGAACAGGAAAGTGAAAACTTAAAATATATTTGTTTTCCTTATGCAGAATCCATTCTGTAGCAGATATTTTTGTTAGGATGATGGAACTACTTATAACGAAGTCCTACTTTCTAATTCTCCTATGCCATCTTGAAATGGGCTGGCTAAAACTTCATGTTCCGTTTAAAGTGTGGGTGCACTGACTTTGGACAATAGCATAAAGAGAGAGTAACACAGCACCATGCACCAGCAGACACAGGGGACTAGCTAGCTGGAAAATAGCTTTGCAGGAAAGGTGAGGTGGGGCCACCCCATGGAGCACTGTGTCCAGTTCTGGGCTCCATGTGTACAAGAAAGACATGTACATACTGGACTGAGTCCAGCAAAGGGCCATGAAGATGATTAAGGAATTGGAGCATACCTCACATGAGGAGAGGCAGAGAGATGGAACTGTTTAGTCTTAAGAAGTCTCAGAGTGATCTTAGTGCTGTGTACAAATACTTAAAGGGCGGGAGTAAGGAATATGGAGCCAGATTCTTCTTAGTGGTATTAGATTAAAGGACAAGAGGCAACAGGTACAAAAGCTATGAAATTCCAGCTGAACACAAGGAAAAGCCTTCTTACTGTGAGAATGGTCATACACTGGAACAGGTTGCTCAGAGGGGTCATGGCCTCTCTGTCCTTGGAGATACTCAAAATCCAGCTGGACACAGTTCTGGGCAGCTGACCGTTTTTGGGCAGGGTTTTTGGACTAAATGATCTCTAGAGGTCTCAAAATGAGCTGTTCTGTGATTCTATGGTAATGATGATTTTGCATGTTAACCTTTCTGTAATAATTTCTGGCAAGACTTGTAGGAAGGGAGCATATATTTTATTAGATGAGCTAATACGGTTGGAATAAATAATGCGTTTGGGACAGGCAGATTGTTTTGCCTGGAAGTGGGCTACACTGCTGAGTCGTTAAGCCTGAAACAGTGTTACTCCTGTTCAGGAAGAAATTCAACATTTTGTAAATCTGTGTCATCTTTGAAAATGATAAGATGGTGTAGGTGAATGTGTAAAGTGATCACAGAAGACAGAAAATATAAGCTTGGTACTCTGTTTGGTTTAAAGCTTCCAATGCTATGGAAAAAGCCTCAAATTTCCATAATGCACCATTCTTTTTTTTTTTTTTTTATGGTACTGTTTAATACAGGTATTTTAAGACCTGCAGGGAGTGTCTTCCATGTAATTTGTACTTCATGTGCAGCTGACTGAATCATCTCTTGTCTGGATATACGTAGTGCTGACACAAATAGATTGTTGTGTGCACATTTTACTGTCATCTCTCTTTAGATGAAAGAACAGGTGATTTGAATTGCTTTAAAACTGGAGGCATCAGCCCTGAAATTAGCTTTGTCTTATGGTAAGAGACAGTATATAAATAGAATATATATTCATAGAATATTCTGAGTTGAAAGGGACTCACAAGGGTCTTTGAGTCAAATGCCTGACATCACACAGGACAATGGAAAAGTTAAATCAGATGTCTAAGAGCATTATTGAAACACTTCTTGAATAGTAAAAAGCTTGGGGTCGTGACCATTTCCCTTTAAAGCTTTTTCTAGTACTTGACCACCCTTTAGTTGAAGTTTTTCGTCATACTATCCAATCTGACCTCTCCTTGACCAAGCTTTAAGCCATTCCCTTGTGTCCTATTAGTGGCCACCAGGGAGAAGAGATTGTCAGCTCCCTCTCCACTTCCCCTCATGAGAAAACTGTAGGCAGCGATAAGGTCGCCCCTCATTCTCCTCCAAGTTCAACAAAGCTAGTATTTTCAGCTGTTCCTCAGGTCCTTTAGTCCTTTCACCACCTTTTTTGCCCTCCTTTGGACACCTAGTATTTTCATATCCGTCTTGTGTTGTGGAGTCAAACACACAGTACTCAAGACACCTGTTATTTTATACAGTGGAAACAGTACTCAAGACACTATTTTTGGCTGAATTTATGGGTATCTCACTAAAAAGCAGTCAGTTAAAAAACGTCTGAAGTCCAGTCAGAAAGATTGGTAAGAATCAGTGTTGTTTGTTTCCAGTTTTTTATTGATATGAAACTTCAGAAGGAAATCAGTTCTTCCTATCTAGGAGAAAAAGCTGTATTAATTTAAGAATAAGAAAGTACTAACTGATACCTAGGGAGCTATTCTGTGAACTGTGTTATATTTTTTTCTGACTGGACTTTGTCAATATTCTTTTTCTGTCTTATATTTGGTTTTAATTATCAACTTCTTGCTAATTAAAGTACATTATTTAATGGTTCTTCAAAATCTAATTGAATGTAGCTTCCTGAAACTGTGCTAAAATATGTCACTTAGGCATGATGTCTTTAAGTAGCACCTTCAAATGTCATCCTTAATGTATGCATAAAAAAAGTACCTAGGCTGTTGGCTGTATTGTTCCCCAGCATAAAATCTGTTTTTGCAGTTGAGCTTGTAATTATTAAAATGAGTACTTATTAATTGGCTTCATATTTTTATATGTGTCCTTAGCAAATTATTTTTGTGAAGGAAAGTTCACACAGACTACCTGACTTTTCCAGGGCGTTCTGGCTCTGTCAGCAGTTAATGCAGAAGGAGTGTAATGTTATGGCAGAACAGGCATGAAACCATATGGGTTTCATACGCTTCATTCTAATTCACATTTGAGTTCCTAGGAATGTTAAAATCATAGGATCATAGAATGACGTGGCTGGAAGGGACCTTAAAAATCATTGAAGTTTCAACCCCATGTGATGGGCAGGGACACCTTCGACTAGACCTGCTTTCTCAGAGCCCCATCCAGTGTGGCCTTGAACACTTCCAGGGATGGGACCACTTCTTTGGGCAACTTGTTCCAGTGCCTCATTACTGTCACAGTAAATAATTTCTTCTTTATATCTTAGCTAAATCTCTCCTCTTCCAGTCTGAAGCCAGACCTCCTTGTCCTGTCACTATATGCCTTTGTAAAAAGCCTCTCTCCATCTTTCTTGTGCGCTCCCTTCAGGTACTGGAAGGTCACAGTTAGGTCACCTTGAAGCCTTCTCTTCTCCAGGTTGAACAAACCCAATTCTCTTAGTCTTTCCTCACAGGAGATGTGCTCCATCCTTCCAGCCATCTTGGTGGCCCTCCTCTGGACTCGCTCCAAGAGGTCGCTGTCCTTCCTGTGCTGGGGACCCCAGATCTGGATGCAGCACTCCAGGTGGGGTCTCATCAGAGCAGAGTAGAGGGGATGAATCACCTCACTTGACCTGCTGGCCACACTTCTTTTGATGCAGCCCAGGATACAGTTGGCCTTCTGGGCTGTGAGCACAGCCTGTTGGCAGGTCACATCCAGCCTCTCATCCACCACCATCCCCAAGTCCTTCTCAGCAGGGCTACTCTTGATCTGTTCATCGCCCAGCCTTTACTAATACTGGGGGTTGCCCTGACCAAGCTTCAGCACATTGCCCTTGGTCTTGCTGAACGTCATGATCTTCCTGCGGGCCCACTTCTCAAGCTTGTCCAGGTCCCTCGTGGTGGCATCCCATCCTTCAGGTGTGTCAACTGCACCACTCAGTTTGGTGGCATGTGCAGATTTGCTGAGGGTGCACTCCATTCCTTGGACTATATAATTAATAAAGATATTAAATAACAGTGGTTGCAATACGGACCCCTGAGGGACACCGCTTATCACTGATGTCCATTGGGACACTGAGCTGTTGACCACTACTCTCTGGATGTGACTTTCCAACCAATTCCTTATCTGCCTAACAGTCCACCCATCTCTCTCCAATTTAGAGAGCAGGATGTTGTGGGAGACCATGTCAAAGTCTTTACAGAAGTCCAGATAAATAACATCTGCAGCCCTTCCCTTGTCCACCAGTGTAGTCACTGCAGCATAGAAAGCCACTAGGTTGGTCAGGTGGCACTTGCCCTTTGTGAAGCTGTGGTGGCTGTCCCAAATCTCCTCCTTGTCCTCCATGTGCCTTAGCATGTGCCTTAGCATAGCTTCTAGGAGGATCTGTTTCATGATCTTCCCAGGCACAGAGGTGAGACAATATAGAAGTTGTTTCTAAACTGTGCTTTCCTGTGTTCATTTTATAGAAATACAGGCTGGAGTTTAGCTTTGGGAGATCCTTTTTACTTTGAATTTTTGTGTATGTACGTGTAAACATGTCAGAGAAAATTTCAGCCAGTGTTAGCTACTTATTATTACACTAGTACATTTATTTTGCAGTTTCCTGTCTTGGCAGACAGAAATCAGTTTTAGTAGAATTTACCACTTTGAAATTTGCTTCATAATGTAGAAGCTGACAGCAAGAATAGGGATCTTATTGATGTAAAAAGTCCTAATGAATTATTAATATTTTGGAGGTATTTTTAAATATCTGAATCCTGGTTTCTCATTTTTTCCCCTCAAACTTAATAGATTATTTGGAAAGTGCTTTCAAAATATTACTTCCACAGTTACATTTCAAATCCTGGTTAGACTTCTTAGAGGCCGTGCTCAAAGGTCAATCTGACTGTAATTCATCCATTCATTTTTACATACCACATCTCATAACCAGAGTAACAGTGGTCTTTAATAATAGAATATAGTTTTTAGGGGCAAGCTGTGTGGGTTTTGAAAAACCTGTTTTTATTAAACTTTAGCTATCCATCAGACTAAATTTTAGGGTATACGAAAGAAAACTGAAAACTGCTAATAAAATGAGTTGTTTCAAATAAAGTTCGCATGTAATTGTAGGATTGCATTCTGTTTTCAAATCAAAATAAGTGAAAATTAAGTTGTCCATACTGAATGACTGCTGTTTACATTACAATGTAAAAGGACCACAGTTTATGTTTGTAGTGCTCTTTATTAGTGATAGAAAAGAAACTGGCAAAACACTGGGAAAACTGAAAGTAAGTGTAGTTGTAGAAAGTAAAATGGACAACTTCCCATTTGCAGTTCTTTGCACAGGATGCATTTGCTGAGAAAAATAGAATGTTTCTATACATTCTTTCAGATGTATAAGCCTAACGTTTGTACCTACTAGGGTCTGCAGTCCTAATGATAGAGTAGCTCAGCTGGAAGGGACCTACAATGGTCACTGAATCCAGACCTGACCACTTGAAGGTTGACCAAAAGTTGAAGCATATTACTAAGAGTGTTGTCCAACTGCCTCTTGGACACTGGTAGACATGGGGTATTGACCACCCCTCTGGGAATCCTGTTCCAGGTTTTGACCACACTCTTGGCAAAGAAATGTCTCCTCATGTTGAGTCCGAACCCCCTGCAAATGGACACAACTTTGAACATTCCCACATGTCCTGGCACTAGGTACCGGGAAGAAGAGATCAGCACCTGCCTCTCTACTTCTTTTTCCCCTGAGCTAAGATTGATTCTTAACTCAGTCTCAAGCTGTTTCGAAGACCAGACCTCTGTCTGGTCTTCTCATTCTGTTGTCTTAAAATCAGGTTAGTATTTCAGCTTAAGAAACCCCAAACTATTTGTATCTGCCATTTGTATCTAGTTTATTTATAACATATAGTATTATATAGTGTAGCGTATAATAAATATAATATACTACAGTAATAACATATACTACATTGTAATGTAGTTAATATATACTGTGATAATGTGTATGTAGTAATACATACTGTGTATGTAGTTAATATAATACTGTGATGTTAATATATACTAATATATATTGATACAGTAAATGTAGATAATGCTAAATTATATATATTATATAAATAATATATAATATAGTTTTTGCAAAGACAAAAAAGCCCAAAGTAATTTCACCTGAACCACTCTTTAAAAACTAGTATGAATTAGGTAATGTAGTTAAAACATCATTAAATGTAATTTAAAATTCTTAATTTTTAGTAAGGTTAAGCTTCACTTTCACAAAGTCATATGTTAAATTTTTTTCTTTGGCTGCCAGCTTTCACATAGCAGTTATAACCATTCCTAGAGGTTTAAAAAAACTTCTTTCATTTGAAAGCAATTTAAATTCACTGAAAAAAAAGTATGTTAATGCCTTGAAATGTTCTGGTTTATTCTTTCCTTCAAAATGTTAATTTCCACCATTTTTATTGAAAAAATAGTAGCTAGTTCAGAGACCTAGATAGCATTAGCCTTTTGGAGAGTCTCTTGGCCTAAGTCATAGCCTAAGTGCTTGATTATTTTTTTGAATTGTTGTGAACCAGGAGTAAACTGCACCCTCCCCTACCGTGTGAGGTAACCTACACAACTGGTAAAATGGGCACTACCTCCGTGAGATTTTATAAACCTCTTCCCTTTTTTACATTACTGTGTAAGACTTACTCAGTCTGCCACAGCCGATTAAACTATCCCTGGTATTCACCTAATAATTTCTGTTGCGGGCAGGCACTGCTGGCACAACGTTACAGGAAATTGAGCAACCTAGGATTTCTAACGCGCACCTCTTGCTTTTATCTAGAGACAGAAATTACAGAAGACCTCTGAAATAGAAGCATGGTTCGTATTGATGGCCTCAGAAAAATAATTTTGCACAGCTGCCCTGGGTAGTCCCTCTACCATTTAATGTATCTATATGTAGAACAGTATAATCAGAGTTGATGTAAATATTTACTATTGCTACTTTTCATTTATATCAAAGTTTTGTATAATATTGAAATCTCAATTGTGGACATGGTATTTAAAGGACGCCTTTTTCTTCAGGTTCTTGTATGTTTGTAAACATGTTAGGAAAGACTTCAGATATTAAACACTGATTATCACACTTGTGTATCTTGTACTGCTTCAAAAGTTTTTCCTCACCTTTTATTTTTATGTTCTTAACTCTGGATCGTCACAGTCCTTATTGTAAAGATGACAAGAGAAGAAGGCTTCTACAAAGCACTATGATTCAATTCTAGTTTCTGGAAACTTGCTTGCAGTTATTCCATCAGCTGTAGGGTTGAACTTTGGACCTTTGCATACATGGTAATTTTGTTGAAAGAAGTATTTACTATTTAATACTTTTATGAATTTGTATTTATTTTTTCATTTTTTAGATACATTGAATTTCAATTCTGATGCTGCTGATTCCATTCCTGGAGAAAGACAACCTACAGATATAAACTGGGTAAATAAAGATAGGAAAGACTCTAACAGTAATCACAATAGAAGTAATGTGTCAATTCCTAGTCTGTCTTCTGAAAGAGGTACAGATTATGAAAGCTCTTCCACGAAGCATCATGGCTTTTGTAATCCAGAAAGTCAGTATGGGAATTCTGAAGACTTCCACCAGTATTTTGGTACCAGTAAAAGTTTGAAGAATCGCAGCTTGCAAAGCCAGAGATTGCACAGATCAAGAAATGATAGCACATGTACTAGAAACAAGATAAGACAAAGTACTACTGATGGTGCAGCAGGTCCCGGAATTTCAGATGCTCCATTAGTACCTGGTAGAAGAGCACCTCCTAGAGGATACAATGACTTTCTCTCCTCAGAGAGTGACAGGGAGGTACCTAATGCAGATAGCAGAGGAGCGAAGCCAAAGAAAACACATCTGATGCATACATCTGGGAGAGGTTTCAGGGAGAAGGGAAAGCCAGTACATGACCGTGAAAAGAGAATGAGCTCTAAACAGAAAGTAGAGCTGTTTGAAAATGTGCCGTCTTTGGATTTGACACAGTCTGACTCTTCGGAATCATCTGTTGGAAAGGCATTCTGTGATGCCCCTTTTGGAAGTGGGGATGAGCAAAAAGGCTACAATAATGTAAACAAAAGATATCCCCGGAAGCCTGTGTGGAATAAACCCCCAGCAGAAAAGGAGTGTCAGAAAAGACATGACTCTCACCGTAGTAAAAATACAAAACTAGGTAAGAAGTCTTCTCTTGCGTATACTCCAAAAGATAAAAATGAAAGGAAGAAGGAACTCACTGCTCACAAAAATGATGAAAACTTGACCGGTGAAATCAGGCATCAGTTGTCTGAGTCTCTCAGGTTCAATGGAAGAAAGTTCCTGCTAAAGGGGGATCAAGCACCTTCACTTCATTTCAGCTGGACCCAGTACTGGAAAAAGCAAAGTGATGTACCAAAAAACAAAGAAACTCATACAGGTAAGTTTTCTAGACTGTCCTGGACTCCTGTATTAAAGATATGATCTTGAATAATTTAAACTGTCTTCAGCTACTGCCTTGAGTAGCTGAAGAGGCTTATTATTTCACATTAAATTGGTGTTGGTTTCAGAGAGTAGAATTAAATGTAAATGCATGGTTTCTCAGTGGGAACATGTTCTATAAGTTTGCTAGGGAAGGACAGATTTTGTGTAAAATTTTTTCTGTTTCACTACCAAACTGCAAATGATGACCTGGTCAAGCAACATGTTAAAACATGTATGTTGTGGCAGTAAAATTCTGAGCATTCTGAACAGTGGCACTTAAGAAGGACAGTGCTAAAACTGATTTTTTGCAGAATAAGTTTTCTCATATTTTATGTAGAAGTAGGAAAATACTGGACAGAGAAATTATATTCTGCACATAACTGAATTTTATAGGGTTTTTTTCTGCACCTTCTCAAAAGGTTCTTAGAAATAGAGGCAATATCTGGATACTATTTTTGGAAGTTTTGAGAATAGAAACATGTGCTGTTAACAGTGTAAACTGGATCCACAGGTTTTGGCTGGCTGAGTGAATTTTCTACTGACTCATACCATTTGTGACTGAAAACATTAAATGGAAGTCAGCTGAATCTCTTCAGTGCTATGGTACTGGTTTCTGTTTCAACAGCAACCTAGGTAGCTTATTCTTACTGTTTTACATAAGCTTAAGGGTTCACTTAAAGTGTTAAAAGGCTTAAATGTTCTGAAGCAATAAGGAGAAACACCAAGAATTATATTTATTTGTTTTTTTACAGAGCATCTCAACCTTATCTTCTGCAGCATGGAATGATAGAGATGGGTAGACTAGTTCCAATTATCTTAACTGTGGTATCAAATCTATTGAAGATTTTGCTTCTCAGCATCTTCTATTTCACAGATTAGAAAGTAACAGCATAATCAGGAAGCATAAGATACCTTTAGTCAGAAACTTTCTTCCCTTTGGAGGATCAAAATCTTCCTTGATCCTTTCTTACCTAAATAAATTAACTGTCATGCTCCTGGGTTCTACTTGAATCATGAACTTGAAGATACCTCAGTCTTTTTCCCAGCGTTATTATTAAATGAAAAACATCACATGCAAGAAGCAGGAAGATAAGTAATAATCTTTCACAGGGAACTTAAGGAACTTCCTCCTCCAAAATGGTAGTCTTTACGTGCTTTATTTGGGAGCTCTTTTGGAAACAGTGTCTGCCACTATTTTCAGGGGACTGAGATCGTGGTTTTTTAACTATTTCTGGGACAGCTAAGGTTTCTGAATATGTTATAGCTTTAGTCTTCTGGAGACAAGAAGTATGTTTTACATGAGGATCTTCCTTTACAGCAGATAATAATTATGGGATTACATAGTAATATAATGTAGTAGAAATGACTGTTCTAAATCTTGTGGAGTTTGATGCAGGAGGGCTAGAAAACAAACTTGAAAATCCTGTTGAAGAGGGCAAGCAATGTTAACAGTTCCAAGTTTCCAGGCAGCTATGGGCTTGCTTGTAGTCACATGTGGTACAAGCACATTTTGAATTGACAGCAATGTTTTTCTGTTATTTTCATTTTTTATTTCCTTCATTATGAATTTGAACTTTCCTTGTATTGGCACAATCTAAAAATAGTATGTTTTTACACTTTGCACTTTTAGTTAATATTTTTTAAAATTCTGTGGGCATTTCTAAAATGTATTTGGTAGCATTACCTTGATGGGTGAGAATTAATCTGACAGAAATGAAGCTGTGTGCCTTTCTTATGGTTGCACATGTAACTGTTTTCAGTCTGTTTTGATTTTAATGTGGGGTTCTTGCTTTATTTTCAAAGTACTTTTTTGCATTCTTTCATATGGCTCAAAAGACCCTGTACTTTGACTGTTGTTTCCCAGTAATTCCACTTGTACTCAGTTTACAAAGGGTTTATTTCTGTAATCCAGGTCCTTCGCTGTTAATATTTGTTGTGTGATCTCCCAGGAATAATTAAGGATAGGAATTTAATTTAATTTTGGCTTAAATTTCTGTAGTTAAGAGCTTTCATCTTTTTAGTTCAAACTGTATGCGAAGATAAATTTCCCATATAAAGTGATGAGTAAAATCTCAAACTTCTGGCAATCTTAGAACTATTAACTGATTTGTAAGATCAGAATAATATTTGTCAACAGGAATTTGCATTGCCACTTTAATGGGAATCTCATACTCCTCCTTCCTGTTCTGAAACTAAAGAAATGCATAGCATGTGTCAAACTGGAATCTTCCAGGGATAAACTAATACCTTATTTATAGCCACAGAGGGAAAATAAGTTTTGTTATAATTTAAATGAAATTGGAATTTAAGTTGAGTTTTGTTTCTCAGCTAGCCGTTGTTTTATGCACAAGTAATATATTTTCTTTGCAGGGTCATTGATTGAACAGCTGACCACAGAGAAGTATGAGTGCATGGTATGCTGCGAGGTGGTCCGAATAGTAGCCCCAGTGTGGAGCTGTCAGAATTGTTACCATGTATTCCACCTGAACTGCATTAAGAAGTGGGCACGATCACCAGCTTCACAAGCTGAAGGTTGGTATTTTCTCAAATATATATTTTATGTATGTTTTATATTATGTATATATAATGTCTATTATATATTCTCAAATATGTATTATGTGTATAAAACATTTTTCTCTCAAATATATGTAATAGCCAAATTCATGTGTTTCTTACGTAGTGAAAAGTACTTAGAAATATTTTTTAAGATAACAATATGACACCCCTCTGAGGCAGGGTAACCAGATTCATTGTTAAAGGAATCCCCGCGGGTGGATTAAAGCAAAACAACACTAAATAACCAATACAACAACAAATTTTATTAGAACTACTTTGAAACCTTAAATGGAAAAAAATGTAACAGATTCAAAAAGAGGTATTATAGCCATTCTGAAGTGTGTCATCACCCTATGAGAGGAAAACTGGAAAGAGAAAAATAGAGAGGAAAAGAGGTAGATATCACCACCCGGGGCTCCAGTGACACATAGAGGATCATGGTCCATGGTCGCGATATGCAGTCCATCAGGTATGGGGGCCTGCATACGCATCAAAAATTGGGGGTTTTATAACCCTGATTCTTCTAGTCAACACCCCAGTACCTCCTCCGTGAGGAGATCTGGGCATGCAAAGTCTTCTTTCTGCAAGGTTCTGGAAGCCTGGCAGCATTGAGCAGGGGACTTGAGTGTATTTTTCTGGGTGGGCCTGGACAAATTTTCTGAACAAAGGTTCTGAGTAAACTTTTCAGAGTTTTGAAGCTGCACAGTGGTGGTTTCTGGTGCAGGAGAGAAACTGGCATAACAAAACCTCTGTCCTACCTCTCTAGTATCTGTTTCTGAGCAGCGGTTTCTCCTTTAGTTCTGAAACAGTTTTAAGGCAAAATTTAGCCACAAGGTACAAATGGTTCACTACAAGCAGTAAGCTGTAAACAAAACGAGTTTTAAATCAATTTCTTTTTCAGGGTGCTGTATATGCTTTATATAATCCTCATAACTCAATTCTTTCTGGTGTTCTAGCTAAAACTAATTTCCAGATTTGGATACATAAGATCACTCAATGAAATCAGTGCATCAAGACGCAAAGCTCTGTGGCTGTGTTTTTACACACCAAGAAATGTCTCATCTGTTATCTGTGCTTTGCTGAGCAGTCAAGCAGAAGCAGCACTTTATGCATTAATCGCCTGCTTTCACTCAACCGCTTTTTAGTTCAGTTCTCAGATAAAGTACTCCTGAAATCCATCACTGATGCCATGCAATGAAAGGAAATTCAGAGAAGACAGAAAGCTTCAGCCTTTGTCATCAGCTTAAACTGTTTTAGGTTCCTTGTATTATACCATTTTTTGAAACTCTTAAACCAGTACATTATGCCCTTCAAATGCTTTGGTGTAAGCTAAAGCTGAATTGCAGCCTCTGCTCAGTTCGGTTGTGTGGTGTAGACACACTCTGAAGACTGTAATGTTAATCCTGAAATAGGTGTAATTTTTTCTGTACCCTGGTTGTTTGGAATTTGTCGTTCTTCATGTGTCTTTCTGTATGTCTGGCCAGTCTCAGGAAATACAATGTCAGCTACTTCCAAATGTTTGACAGAAGTTCTTACAGACTAAATCTCTTGCAGAAAGGATTGGTTGCAAAGTTCTTTTTGAAGAAGATGCATAGTCAGACTTATGGGTAGGGCTGGTGGTGAGCCCCAGTTGTCACTCGGCAAGTTCATTTCAAAGGGGCTTGAGGTACTACTTTACCCTGAGGTGGGTGCACAGGAGAAATGCAATAACATTCTCAGGAGGTTAAAAACCAGAATTTACTGGCAAACTTTAGAAGATCAGAAATTTGTCAAGATTTAAAGCAACTTATTAAATCAAAATAAAGCAGTTTAGTGAGCATCAACTTGGCAAACTACCCATCCACCCTTAAATATTTTAAGAAGAGGAAATTAGGGGTAGAAAAGAAGAGAAAGAAAAGAGAGAAAAGCAAGGTATAGCTACCACATCTTGGATCCTAGTGCGATCTCTGCTGCTATACAATCCAAGGACAATAGGAATGTGACGTGTTTGCCTTGTGCTTTGGCTTAAGTACCCTTTGGCTTTCTCGGGCCCTTCCCTCAGGTGGAACTTGCGGTTTGGTAGCCACTCAGGAACTGGATTAGGGCCTGCTCCAGGGATGAGGTGTGAAGCGTTGCCTCGGGTGTGCCAGTGATTGGCAGCCACTGCAGGGTTGGGCTCTAGGGGTTGGGTGGGGTGTGCGGAGCAGAGCACTGTCTCACCAGGACAAGACTTGACCTGCGCCTTTCCCCACATGTGTGCCTGAAATGTTTCCAGCCAGCAATCTCCAGTCTCTCATAGCTGGTCATGCTTCATGCTGGCAGTAGAAAGTAAGTTACAAATATCAGCACAGGGTTTGAACCAAAGGTATTGGAATTTTTGAGAAGGGAACAGAATTTTGGGTAAGACTGAGATCCTAAGCCAAACTGAGAGTGACTGTTGAGAAACTTTCTCTCTTACCTTCTTCAGAGTTGATTTGTGTCCCTGGAACAGCTTTTTGCTTGACAAAAGAGTAGCTGCTTGCTTAAGGGGGCTTTTATCTCAAGAATGCGACCTCAGATGCTTGAATCCTGACAGCTTTTAAAATAGCAAAATTTTGGGCCATTTGCTTTTCTTTTAGGAATTTGTGGACTGAATATGTTACTGTAGTCTGTGTATGAGAGAACTAGAGATAATCATTAACGGAAGTTAAAAGGTGGTAGCCTGAGTAGAACTGATACCATAGCTCCAGTAAAGACACTGATTTCTTGACCTGCAAGACTGCTAACCTGTCTTGTTTAGATCTTGTACTTCAGAGTGTATTTGTTTTACCATAGGTTGTTTCAGTATAGGTTCTACATTTCAGACTTTGTATCATGAGGAATTCACTAAGATCCTGGCAGTAATTATTGTCTACTGTAGGAGAAATGGGACACTGCAATCTACCTAACTCAATAATTTGCTGGTTTTTTGGAAGTGGGAAAAAAAATCTTGTTTTTTTTTTTATTTTTGGACACTATTTCCTTTGATTCTGCAAATGTTGTAATGAATTCCAGAAAATCTTACCTAATCTCAGCTGTAGTGGTGGCCCAGCCCATTTGTGGGCTGTGGCAGACTGGTGCCCATCGAGAGCTTGCCCTCCAATGGGTTGATGAGGGTGGATCCGTAGGTGGATCCGAGGGCGGCACCTCGGTCTAAACCACTACCCCTAGCCTAGAAAGTTCTGTTAGGCTCGGTACCCTGTTGGCTCCCTGTTGTGACTCCTGCCTCCCTGTTAATCGCATTGGTTCTATGCTCTGTGTTACCACCTCCCTGGACCTACCCTGTTGGTTGCTTCCTTTCACCCCTCCCCTTTCTCCCTCCAATTAAAAACCCTTGTACCCTCAGATCTGGGTTCTTTTGTCCCTGGACGTTCCTGAGGAATAAAAGCCTTTGGAACCTATACGGAGAACCGTGCCCAGTTCTTTACCTTTGGGATGCGAGCTCTTGTCACCGAGCAGGTCGGAGTATTTCTCCTCTCTCGAGGAGTCAGCCACAGATCTCAGTCTCTACAACCCTGCATCGTAGAGGCAAGGACTAGCAGGGAAGGCGCTGTACACCCTCTTACAGAGGACACTAACCCACAGCATCAGTAGAAGGCTGAAAGTGTGTGTGTGAATAATTTCTCACAATTTTGTGTTATCACAGCATTGTATCAGAGAAATCCCAAATACTTGGATGAAGTAGATAACATCCTTTGTGGGGATGTCACATAGTTCCATCTTCCAGATCAATAGTGACGTGTCAATTACAACAAAAAAGTAGATATGGATCCTTTGGGGACAAGGCACAGTGGTCAGCAAGGGAAAGCTTTGGCATTAATGAAAGCAAGGCATTACTAGGATGGGAGCCATGGGACACCAACACTAATTAAATGTCGGGACCCTGTGTAACGGGACCCTATGCAACACAACCCTGCTTGGAAGTGAAAATCAGAAGGACTGTACAGCTCTCCTTTATAACATGTGCTCATTAACATATCGTACATATGTTTTGCTCATACCGAACTCACTGATTTAATGCAGGTGCTATTGTCTGAATTTTGACATCCACAGCAGGCCATCAGATTGGCATTGGTTCAAAGGTGGGTGCGGTTGAAAAGGAAAGTGAACTATTCTGGATTACCATGTTAGCGGGATAAAATATGCTTGGGGCTCTACATACTTGGATGGGAAGAAGCGATGAACTATCTTCAGGTCTAGATTTCTAGGTTCTAGAAACTGGTTCTAGAACTAGGTTACTGTAACAAAGTCTTCTCACACTCTACAGTATTTCTCTTCTCAGGGACTCTTACTGAAGATGTCTTCCATCAGAGACTTCTCTGCCTTCTATTGTCTTGACAGTCATCTGAAAAATGATAGCTGATTTAGCCAAGGCAAGTGAAAGAGTCTCCTGATTATCTGTGGGGAGTCATAAGACACTGCTCTCTTCTTGATCTGCTTGGTCTGTGGTTTGTTGAGAAACCTTCCCAGACCTCCCATTTACGAAACTCTCTAGCAGTCACACTCTCAACACCAGAGACTTTCACTGCTGGGACCGCAGCCCCTTCACAGTGGACAGCTGCAGTGAGCCAGTGGGTGCTTCGCTTGACTCCCTACTGTGCAGAAAATCACGCTGTGAAAAGCCAATGCCTGCAGAAGAGACAGAGGAGTCCTGCAACTTTATTCGAATGAAGGGAGAGAGTCCACTAGGCCATACCCCTGTGGGGTCTCTCGCAAGTTTTTGTAGGACACAGCCTCCTTTTATCCTAAACTCCTGACTGGGTGTTGCCCTCGTCCTTTCCCCCCTATCTGAGGTATAGGAAGGTACAGACTTCTGGAACTGCCTACTACATAGTCCCCCTTGAACATGTATCACCCCCATCATGCACTGTATGACCATTAAAATCAGCTTTAAGCACACCCTCTGTGGAAAAGCTAATATTCTTCAGTCTATTAAGCCTGCACATTTTTCCCTAAAATTCAGAAGTTCAGACTGTGCTCGGTTCTTCAACAAACTTGCGCGAGTTGGTGTTCATAGAGACCCCACAGCCATTCTTCTGAACCTGATTGGTCCTTTCAGATGGAGTTGTTTGTGAAGACATTAACATCCATTTCTCGTATCAGTATTTCTACAATGTAGACTGTCAACTAGAGACCGGATTTTTATTGTGTCTTAGAGATGTCCTGGTAAGGAGGAGGAGCTCTGCTGGGCATCACTTTGCTATCATGTGGAAAGATTCTTTCCTATAAGGAAGCAAGCATTTTACTGACATTTTGACTTATGTCTTGAAGGAATGTAACTTAGGGTATTGCGTAGCTAAGGTCAATCTGACAGAAATACCTGCACTGCACACAAGATCTTTGTTTATAAAGGGGAAATTGTTGTCCCTTGCCCCACTCCTTTTTCTACTTCTTTTAAAAACTGATGTTTCAATGGTGTTTAACTTGTGCCCTTACATTGGTGGAACAAACATTTGAGTAATTTTGTCCCTTCTTTGTAGAGAAGGTAGTTTTACTGGTATTTTCATTTTTACTGGAAGTACTGGAGATACTTGAGTTATTACAACTGTCTCTCTTTTCTGCCCTGGGCCTCCACTTGCAGGTTGGTTAGTGATCTGTACCAATCCAATGCTGCCCTCTAACACAGCTTCTGAGTTTCAGTGGTCAGAATATGAATTTTGGTAAATAATTTCAAGCAAGGAATATTTTTATCCCAGAAGGAGGGAGAGGATAGCAAATAACTTAAACAATCTCTAGTAAAAGGAATGAGGTGTGTTGATTTTGGTTAGACAACTGTCCTTTCGGTGTCTTTGGTTGGAATTCTGCCTACTTCACTCCTGTTCATGGGAAGATTGATGAAAGTGGAATGGTTTTTCTGTAGGGTCATCCTCATTTTCACTTTCTTCAGTAATCAGGATTTGTAAGGAGTGCTTACAGGACCACTTAAAATGTGGATGTCAGGAGTCATCCTACTGTTATTCTATACTATTCTAATTGCACCTGAATCCTGGAAGAAAACTTCTACTCTTTCTAATTTGGGAGGAAGGCAACCATGCATGTTCCTTGTGGGTGGACCCACATTAATGTACTTACGTCTTAGACGAGCAAAGATAATCAATGATGACAAACAAGAAAATATGTCTTAAAAGTCTGTTTTTCTTGGTAAAAGGGTTCCTATTTTATGGGGACCTTCACTATACTGTAGAGAAGCTGTTGCTTGTACAGGACTAGACATCCCTGCTCCAGGGGTGTTGTTTATAGGAGAGGTCTGCTGGCCTCCTGAAGCTTTCAGGATAGACTTACCTTCACAGCTTTTGAAAACATAGCATGGAATAAGAATGAAAGAAATTGTTGTTAGTGCAATAATTAAGTATACTGTACAAAATCATCCTGTAAGGAATCCCGTAGTGTTTAGTTTGCTAGCTTTAGGAGGATCTACATAAGGTGATTACAGTTTTGTCAGCAAACACCCCTTTTAGTTGTCTGCTGCCAGTTTTTAGCTTTCAGCACTTCTCTCTGAGATACTTCTTCTGGGATCCTGCAGTTTCTAGCAGTCAAAAGAAAAAAATCTTAGTCAGGAAATGCAGATTGATCTTGACCATGAATATGAGAGTGTATGCCTTGTGCTGCTGTCCTGCAGCTACTCAGCCCTTAATTGTACAGATCTCTGCAGAAATCTTGGTGGCACAGTAATATGAGCCAGGATAATGAGGGGTATGAATAGGCATGAAGCATTGAAAAGAATAGACATGCGTTAGATTTGCATTTCTAGACTGACAAGGCAGTCTGTAATTTGGATCATTTCAGTTTGTGAAAGTAATTCCTGTTGTGCATTGTAGTGGTTAATGTAAGAAGTGTTCAACCCAATAGGGAGTGAACTGAGGTGTGACTGTTGTTGCACTGCAGTTGTCTTGTCATAGAGTTTCCGGTTTGCAATCCCTTCTGCTTTCATAACATGAAAAAATCTTGACTCTTGGTCAGATTTCTTAATAGTGAAGAACAGTTCTAAAATCACAATTTTATTGTTTTACCAGCACTGAATTGATTAGTTAAGAGAGACAGAAAATGTTAGTCATTTTTTTTCCTTTCAGTATCTATATATAGATATAAAAACATATACCTCTCTTCTCTCTGACCCCTTTTGTGTTCATTAGTGCTCTCACACTCATATTCTTCCCAGCAAAATTGGGGAAATGTCTTCATTAATGTCGCTTTTCTTACACTTTACTGTTCTCCTTTTCTGCAAACCAGCACCCTCCTGAAACACAGCAAGAAAGCTATTATTTAATTAAATAGCAACTTGAAGAATAATGTCCTAGTCAATATATAGGTATTATCAACTTTAAATGAATAAAGTAGATTATTCTGGTTTATATAACACTGGTTTATTCTGGACATGGGGCAACACTAAACTGGTCTTCTACAAAACGTGTAAACTCAAGAGAGGATAGTGAAAAGGAAAGTACAGGTAGTGCTTTATACTAGGTAATTATGTTTTTCTCACCAGTTTCCCTCTTAACACTCTTTTTCCTTCACACCTTTAGATATGGTGAAGACTGTTTATATTCTAGCTGTATGTCTTAGGGCACATAATAGAAAAATTGGAATTTTAAAAATTGGGTTTGCTTCGATAAAAAGCTGGAGCCTGGTCAGATGAAGCACCACTGTTGTGTTGATGTTGATACTGTATGAAATGTATTTTTATTAACCTGTTTTCTCATGTTTTCTGAGCAAATGGAAAAATTTAGTTTATTTGCAGCTGTGGTTAGAAACAAAGCAAAAGAACTTACTCTGAGTTTGCAGATTAGGTCCTTTATTGACTTAAAGTAATTTTCATTTTTTTTTTTTTATCTACAGATGGCAATAGTGGTTGGAGATGTCCAGCTTGTCAGAATGCTTCTATGCAAGTTCCTAAAACTTACACTTGTTTCTGTGGTGAGTTTCTTGCTTGTTTTTGCAAAGAAAAACAGTTTTGTAGTTTTGATTATTTTTTGTTAATATGAATTTCAATATTGGTGCTTGTTTGCTTACATGCCTGCAATTTAAATTTTTTAAAATTTTATTGACACTGGACAGTGGCTGCACAGAGAATCAAACATATGTTGCTTAAAAAGTAAAGAAATACAAGAAGTACTAAGTTGCAAGTGGTAAATATTTTCATATCATTATGTAAAAATAGTGATTTTTATGGAATAATGATAGATTTTGGCTGGTATCCTGAAAGTTTTCATTCTGTAGAAGGAATGGAATAACCTACATGTGTTATGTCTTTCTTTGTGGCAAGATAGACCAAAATAGTACACAACTCAAGGATACAACTACCTAAACCTTTAAATTGATTTAGCAATTTTGTCATTTATGTTGTTCAAGGACACATACAGGTTAAATAGGAAACAATATTGAGGCTTTTCAGACCTCTATGTAGAAACATGTTTAATAAAAAAGGTAAATGGCGTGAGTATAGCATTCACCAAGCCGTAAATATAAGACAAAAAGGGAGAAATCAATTATGTTACTTAATTGCATACCTGTGAATAAGTTTTGTTTGGAATTTACACTTCTGTAATGTGTATTGTTTTCATATAGCTTTCCCTTCCTTAAATCAAAGTCACTGGAAACTTTCACCTTGCTTCCTAGAAAACAGAATGTTTGGAATTTGAGACAGAAACTGAGTATCAGTAAACTTGCCCTAAAGAAACTAGACGTGCTGAAATAGGAAACAATTTTATCTTTTTATCCAAATGTGTCAGTGAATTGGTTAGGAACAGTGTAAAGCAGTTAAGACAGAATTTTTATGTGACAGTGTGTGCAATCTTATGAGTGTAGGCATAGTAATTCAGTTTGAATGAATTGACCATGAATGAAAATTAGACCGAATGAAAATTAGACTTTTTAAGACAGGTCATCTGTCTGTTAAATACGGAAGAAATTCTCCTGAGCTTAAAGACCATTTCATAGTTCTGGGAGATCTACAGTAAGAACCTTAAATTGTCTACAGAATTATTATTTACAGAGCACCATGTGGTAACATAAGAGTTTAATCTTCTCTAAATAATTTTACATTAATGATACATAATTTGAACATCATCAGTCGCTTATGCAAAGCTATCTTACATTTGATGCAAAATACTAACTATGTGCTGAGTGTGGTTAAGTGTGATTTTTTTTTTTTGTCCTACCCTTCCATGAGGAAATTCCTAGCTTATTTTTCTTCTGAAGCTTCTGATTTTTGGGACTTTCCTGGGTATTCAGTTAGTTTAATTGAAACTCTGGTGAATAAATGCTATCTGCAGTGTTTATTCCTACTTTCCTAACTTAATACTTGTAGAATATACAAACATATACTAAAAGAGTTAAAATTATGTAACTATGTCACCAAAAATACATTTTCTTGCTGTTTTTAATTGCAACAACTCAAATTTGTAACATTGGCTCAGTTGCTTTACTGTTAATTTAATTTCTCTCTTGCAGAAAGCCAAGAGAGTGTTAATAATGGCAATTAGCCTTAGCCTTGATGATCATCTCGTGCACTTAGAGCTGTGAGATGATGACAGTATCTCAGATTAATTAAAATATGGTTGAGTGCTTATCTGAACTACAGAATACTGGAAGCTAACATATTTCTTGTTTTTAAGACTTCCTGCTTCATTCATAAGAATTAATTAAGGTTCTTTTAAAGAAGTTGAGTATATATCAGCACTGAAAGTACAGGAAAACATAAACGTTTTTGTAGTTTTATTTTTCAAAAAAGACTACTGCTGGTATTGAAAATATCACTTTTTCCTCTTTGGTATCATATTTTTCACAAATTCAGTCTTGTATTCAAAGCAATAAATATCTTTTTGTCTTTGACGTGGTTAGGTAAGGTGCACAATCCTGAATGGAATAGAAATGAAATCCCACATAGCTGTGGGGAACTTTGTGGAAAGAAGAGACAGTGTTTGGACTGTCCACATCTTTGTAACATGTAAGTAAATGTTCATCATATAAACATTGAAATTATTTAGAGAAAAATTCTGAAGACTGTATTTGCTTATATTTTGACTACATGATATGCTTAGAGATTTAGAACCTATAGAACCTATAGAGGTTTATAGTTCAGCTGGAGCCTGAAAGAAGTTGAAGGCTATTTGTGTTTGTATGTCTAAAGTGAGTTCATATGACAGCATGAATAGGAGGTCTACAATAATTGTAACAACATTTCTATCATATTTTAGGAACTGAACCAGCTGTCTGACTTGGTTTCAAGAATTTTCATTGAAGTAGAGAAATAATAGTGTATCAAAGTAGTTCTAAATGTGTCCAGTGGTCCACCAGATGTTTTAGATGCTGTTTTTCATATAATAGTGTTTGAATGTCTTAATTTGAGATTAGTTAAATTGAAGGACCACTTCTCTCCTTTGTTTCTTTCGCATTTTTTTGGCTTACAAACTCTTGAGGATAAAAGGGCATTATATGTATTTATTTATTCGTTGAGACCATCAGATAGTTCAACCAGAATCGCTCATGGAGATTTTCATCCGTCCATGTAACTCATATTGGTTTCGCTAACATTTATTAGTATAATTCAGTGAAGAAAGGCAAAGGTGAGCACCTCTGTTTTCAGTTTTGGATATTTTGCATTAGATTTTTTTTTTAACAGTGTAGTAGCATTGCTAAGACTAACTGCATTAGATTATCTTTTTCAATGTATAAATATGCTTGCTAGTCAGAAACATAAATTAGATGTTGTTCCTATTGTATCTGGCTTCAATTTCCATGTATGGAAATTGGTCCTTAAAGTCTGTTCGTATTTCTGTTTTTAGAAATTTTTAATAGTCAGAAGCAGTTGTTTCTGCTCTTGATACACAGTCAAAAACTTAAATAATTCCAACAAATAGATTGTCATCTGACACTTCTTCCAGGATTTGCTAAAGCTCAGAGCTTCACTAGAACTTTACTCTGAACTTTTTATTTAATGTGTTCTGTTTCAAATGTATTTCAACATTTTACTGAATGACGAAATAATTCTTTAATACTTTTTCCCTGTACATGAAAATGTTGTATTAGACTTCTTTTCAATATTAGATTCAATTTATATTTATGTATTACGTATTTATGCATATAGATTTGTATTGTATTTAATTTCAGTGTTATAGCTGTTTTCTTAATTCATAGAATCATGCTAGATCCTCTTTGATGTGGTTTGCAGAGTAAAACTGAAACACAAATCAGCTTTCAGACTACACTTGATGTAGCTGATACCCTAAACAGAACACTGACTCTCTTGGAGGCCCGCTGCAGGCCTCCGTCTCAGGAGAAGAGTATGTTCAAGGTGATATTTTTTGCCCAGTCAGAAATAATCAGACTTCTTAACCACCTTGAGAACTCCCTGACTGCAAGTTTGTTGCCTGACAAACGTTCTTGTAGGGCTTGGAAGCAGATGGTCTTCTCTTCTTTCCTGTTCTAGTCTACAGCAGAGGCTCAGTCTTCGGCATTCTCTTCTGGGAAGTCTTCTGAAGAGTTGTGGCAATAGTGTGCCATTGGGGGCACTGCAAATTCTTAGTCCCTAGTAGTCTGATCTGCATCAGAAGCTGTGAAAATTGAGTCCCAATTTGTGACCAGTTTTAACATATTTAAAAATGTTATCATTTCACCTCATGTTCCACATGAGCAAAATCATGATGAGATCATCCAGTCCTGGAGGTAAGGCAACAGCAGGCGTGCAGATCAAGATGATGGATATTCTTGACGCTCTCTAACTTGTGATAGTGAACTGGAGAGGAATGCACTTTCAATATCTATGTTACCCAGTTTTGGATATTCCTCAGTATATTTTGGACGCTTCTTTCTCCCATATTGGAATCTTATGTATTTATGAGGACACAGGCAGCCTTTATCTGCTGTATCAAAAAGTGTGTAGAAACCTGGTTCCCTCTTGCTGTATCAGTGGTGGAGTTAGAGATGTAGAGCTTTATTATTTGGATGGAGATGATAAGTCTGGATCATGATCTATATCTAGGCAAAGATTTTCCTCAAGAGAGTGTTCAGGGGTAGATGTTGCCATCACGGGCAGTAGTCTATTTCATGATTATTGCTTAAGTTTAGATGATCTCAGAACTTTCTCTTCCAAGCATTTATTTCTTTGGATTGTGGATTTGCTATGTGCCATTTTCCCTTGCTCCTACATGTTCCCATAAGGTGATACAGTTTGAACCAGAACTGCCATTCTGTTTGCAGATATTCTAAAAACAGTTTTGTTTTTCCTTTTCAACACTGCACTCCATTTTGGTGAAAATAAGTAAAGGTAATTTACACTTTTTAATGATAAATCTAGTATTTGCTCAGATTTATTGAAATGGTAACCATTTATATAAACAGCTGACTGGGCAGAGCTGAGGAACAGGCAAGCAGCTGTTTAACAGGGGAGTGCTTTGCAAACCTTTTGCTACTGTTGTGCTGTGGCGTGCATAGCACTTTGCAAAGTGAGTTCTCTTCACATTTTTTGTTTAAATACACTGAAATTCATTTTGCACTGTTGGGTTCTACATCAAAGAAACATCTAGCTTAACCTTCATTAAAATGTTCTTGATAATAAACGTGACAAAGCTAAACTTCTTTTAAGACTCTGAAGTTCTCCCTGCCAACTAGAACTACACAAGGCCTTCAGAACATTCGAAAAAGGTTTTAAAAAGGCATTAAATTATATTTTCTCTCTATTAATTGAAGTTTTAGTAGCTGGACTTACTTCATAGATCTTTGGTGCTGTAACCTTTTCCACACCAGTGGAAGTCCATTTGGGCTGTCTTACAGTATCCAGTATTTTCACTGTCAGGCAAATGGAAGTTTAGTTTTTCCTATGTCTAGATGTATCTATCTTCACAACTTTTCTTGTATGCCAGTTCTCTAGAGCAGCAGCAGTAAATTGCAAAATAATCCTTCATGCTAATGATAGATAATGAAGTTTCAGTAAAAATAAGACACTGCATTCACCAAACAGAAGTTAATACTGAAGTCTTCAGCCTGTCTTTTTGAGTTTAGTTTGCAACACTGCCAAGTCATTTAACTCAGCTTTTAGCTTAACCCTCTAAGGCAGGACTAAAACTCTAAAGGTTTATCATCTAAAGAGCATTTTCTGCACTTCTGTGCATGTCTCTGTGCTGAATGAAATTTGAATTTCAATCTTAACTGCTATTTTATGGATCAAGTAAATCCTACTGTAGCTTCTGCCTAAACCAAATTGTACCAGAGATTTTAGCATGTGTGTCTATAGGGATGTATAAAGAATACTTATTTCTAAAGTCAGAAATTTGATTTCAAAGCATTAGTTTTTGCATTACTAGAATTTTTCTGTTCATATTAACAGGAGGTCTGAAAACTGTCTCAGAAACACACGTTGTCAAAACTTTGAGATATCTGAAAATTAATTGTGCAATACTGTTCTGACAGAAGGAATGACTTGCTGTAAGACTGCAGTTTACTATTTTATGTATTTACATCTAAAAAATATTTGTGATCAGTATAAATTGCTGTTGTGTGATATAGTATAATCAGAAGGTTTGCCAAGATTGGGATCATGCAAGAAATCTTAACATTGCTGGAATATAAGAGTGTTGAGAGAAATATAATATGCCAGCTAGAAAACTTAACATGACAAGACTTCTGAAGATGATGTGCCTTCTCACTTTTCCAAGTTATGACCTAGAATGTAGTATTTTGAATTTATATCTACTTCAATCTGATTCCCAAGTTTATAAGGTGGCATCCAGCCTTTAGAATCCTACATGGATCTGTGAGAATTGAAGTCAACAGTGAAATGTATAGTGCAGTCCTTTTACAAGAGGTTTTCTGTTGCAGAAGGTATTTTAATTCTCATTGTCTGAAGTTCCACAATACAGTTTTAATTAATTCAGTGGGTTTGCTTTCTTCCTGCTTTCTTCTGGATCTATGCAGGTTGTTTTTTTTTTTTCTCGCTTTCCTTGTGGCTGCTCTGGTGCTTTTTCAACTCTTCACTATGTCATAAAACTGACCTATCAAAGACAAAGAATTGTGGTGGTTTTGGTTGTTTGTTTTCTGGGTTTGTTTTATGTGATAGGGGTTTTTTCATGGTTTTGAATTGGTTTATTGTGTAATTGCTCGGCTTTACTGTTAGGACTGGCATAGGTTGAGTGATAGATTAGGCCTTATTGTCAACTGGGAGGAGTGGTAGAGGAAGAAAGGAAGCCCGACCATGTTTGACAAGCTGGTAACATGACTCAACTATATAGTGTATCACTGTAGTAACTGGTGTACTAATTAGTACTTGTGTAGTGACTGTCCTTGATGAATTTAGTAATTACCACGTAACTGAGTAGTCTGTGTTTATGGGGTTTTCTGATGTTTCTGGGTTTTTTCTTCTTTTTTTGGCTAGGATGTCTCTGCTGGTCACTCCTGACCTATAATAATTGCTCCACATGAGAGCTGCTGTATTTGCAAAGAAAGGGAACTGGGAGCTGGCTAAGGAAGAGTGCAGACAAGATAGTTAAGTATAATTTCCCAAACCTGGGCTTGTCTGTACCCAGCTAAGGTCTTACATGCAGATAGAGAACATCTGATGTTTCTTGAAGTAGGAGGTGAGATCTGATAATCATGTAAAGGACTGGCATTGATGACACTCACAGGAAATTGCATTTGATGGTAAGAAAAAAGAACGAGGCAGACTTGCTGCGTCTACCATGTGTTACCTTACAGGAAGAGGAGCAATGCCTCTTACTGGTGGCACTAGAAGTGCTGAGTTCAAAGATAAAGTCAGTGGCTCAAAAGAAGAAATTAATAGAGAAGTTTTTATCTCTAATGTGTTTAAGATCACTGAAGAAAGAAATATATTAATGGTTTGGACATATGATGATTATTTTGGGTGTATATCCATCATGAACACAGTTGAGTTGATGCATGTCTGCTAGTGAAGTGCAAAATACCAAATGTGTTAGTAGCACTGTTGGTTTGTTAGTAGTACTGTTGATTTGACAGCAGCAGGAATACTGTTTTTCCTTACCTTTAAGACTGATGCAACTGTAATAATCAAATAATGTTTTCTTGTGTTAAGACTGCTTTCATACCCTGCAGGAGTGAGTATAGGAGTCTTGTATAATGTTCTGATAACACACTGAAGAGTTGGGTCATGGTGGATTATTTCTTTGGGAGTGTAATAAAGCTAAAGTTAACTTTGCTTTTTTGACTTACTTTTAAGTCTGTGCCACCCAGGGCCTTGCCCGTCATGCCCAGCCTTTGTGACAAAAACATGTGAATGTGGACAAACAAGGTAAGAATGCTTCTACTATGCTAACAAAAATTTAGTTATTATATACAAACAAAAGAACAGTTTAAAATTATATATACTAAATTTTTTCTGTCTTATAGTTTAATAAAAATATGCTGAACAAGATTTATTCTGAGCTGTAACTTTTATTTGTGGTTAAAATAATTTGGAGAATTTTATATTTTGAAAAAATGTAATTACTTTTAATTTTTCAAGAAAGAAAATCAAAATAACAAAAAAAGTCTTGTCAGTTTATGATACGTGTAGCTGAATTGTCCAAGCAGTCTGTGAATTGATTCGATTTTGAAATCCTGTACTAGTATTTATTAATTCTGTTTGCTAGAAGACTCAGAGAAATTAGTAGAAAAAGCTTCACATCTTTTCTATCTCGATGAATTGCAGTCTTGAATTACTTAATTCCAGAAATAATAATTTCAAAAATAACACGTGCCTTTCTCAGAAACTGTACAGAGAAGTCTGTAGTGCATTTCAGAATTGAAAGCTATCTTTTCCATGCGTGTTTGGGGCATATAGTGTCATTGCCAGTAGCAATATGATACTGCCTATACTAACTGATCTCTCATAATCAGTTGGCTTGAGTCTTTAGAATCCCTTTTTCTAGTTACCTAGAATTGATTCTGTGTAATAAATTGTTTGCCTGAGCATGTTTATAGAACCAAAATAAACTGATTTCAATGTTAGCATTCTTGCTCTGCAAAAAAGATTTTCAATTATTTCTGAGAGTTCAATTAGTTACAATTGTTTCTGAGAGTTTGACTCTAATACTATACACTCTTAGTTTTTCAGAAGAAGGTATAGCAATTTCTGTGGCAGTATTGTAGTTAAAAGCACTTTGTCTTCAGTAGAAAAATAGCTTGGTTGTAGATTACTGAATTATATTTTCCATACTAAGATCACCTCCTTTTACTGTTTTGGGGGTTTGGTTTTTTGTTTGGGTTTTGTTTGTTTGTTTTCTTGTTGTCTTTCTGACTCCTTCTGTCATTTAAAAGTTTAATAGATGCAACCAACTTTGCATCTATTTGCATATTTTTTTTCAGCTACTTCACCAGATTGCTGATCTTTGTAATAGTACATTTAATACTTAAAACTTGCTTTAAAATACGTTTATTTCATATGTACTGTATAAGCATCCAGGGTGTGTGCGTGGCACCTCTGACATTAGGATGTTTTAAAGTTACTATTTAAAATATGTGTTTTACAGCCATTGTATGAACCAACGAGAGTTGAAAAAAGTAGGAGAATTGATTGTTTTGTCCCATTTTTTGACAATTTAATTAAAAACTCAGTTCTTTTCGTAGACTACTGACCCACTGTTATGACCCACATCCCTATCTTTATTGTGCTCAGTGGACTTAAGATTGTTGAAGTCTTCAGAAAGATGTCTGTGTTAGAAATATCTGCTTTTTCTGACACAACGCGTACAGAAGTTCATACACTAGGTTCTAGTTTTATTGTCACCTTGGGTTGTTTTCCCCTGTTTTCTTCAGGAAAAATTCTGTAGACTAACTGCTGTGATAAGTATTCTACTTTAGTGAGATGGCAGAGCGGAAGCAAGGGAAAAAATAGGAGTGTTATTTCCTAAAAACTTTCATTAATAAATTATGCTGCCTTTTGAAGATTTTGGCATTTTACTGAAAATTTATTTCCCTTTTTATTAAATACTGTATAGATGTTAAGGTAGCTGACAGACTATGGTGTCATTTCTCTACAGTCATTCGGTTCGCTGTGGTCAATCAACAAAAATTCATTGTTCTAATGTATGTGGAAATACTTTAAACTGTGGTAAGCACAGCTGTACGCAAGTGTGCCATGCGGGAAAATGTTCACCTTGCCAGTTAACAGTACAACAGGGTAAGTACTGAAATGCTTTACAGATATCCACCCTATACAATGAAAACAAGAGGGTGAAAAAAAAAAGTGCCAAGAGGCAAGTGCCAATTTTTATTTAACAAAACCAAAATCTATTGTTGGAATCGTGCCATGATAATTAGGCTATTGGAACATGTGCCTTATTGGGACAGGCTGGTGATACTGAACTTTCTTAGGTGAGAAAGCTGAGTAGTGGCCTTTGAGTAGCTAATAAGTAATTAAGAAGACAGAGACAGGCTATGCATATGTGAAGGATGGGAGATGATGTGCATAAATTCCCTGTAACTAGCTGTAAGGAAAACTTCTTTCCTTGGAGGTTTTCAAGACTCAGCTGAATAAAACACAAAGTAACGTGGTCTGATCTCATTACTGACTCTGCTTTAGGTAAGGCCTTGGACTAACTAATCGTTTCTTATCTGAATTGTCCTAATGATCCTACTGAATTTTTAATTATAATAATTAATTAGTACATGGAAGAAAAACAGGAAAAGGTATAGGAAAGCACATTTCAACAAGCTTCTCATGATTTCTGTTAAAATTCTCTAAGCTTGGTTTTGAGTAGAAATTAAATTGACCTGGTGTGTATGCCAGTATACAAATGCCTTTATAGAACAGTTTATATAGAAAATTGCAAATTAATTTTCTCAACTTTTAAGGTAATAATTAACTTGTTATGTATACTGCTTTAATAAGTAAACTTTTTGTGCACATAGTACTTCATCACAGCAAATAATGCTGGAATTCCATGTCCAACTTCTGTGGGACAAAAACCCTTCATTGATGAAATAAATCTAAAGAGGAGCAACTTCTTTATCCATCTAAAAACTGACTATAACAATTTTTTGCTTTCTACCTTTTTATATTTGCTGGAGGTGTTTTGTCACTGATATTCTCTTGTGTTGTTTTCTGTGGAATATCCCTTTCTTTCAGCATGTTACTGTGGAAGCAACTTTAAAGAAGTATTGTGTGGGTCAAAGGAAGAATTCTCTGACGGTTTTGGGAGTTTCTCATGTCAGAATATTTGTGGCAAGTAAGGTCACTATAACTTAGGCTTTTAAAAAGAAAAAAGTCATTTATTCACAGTGGGTTATTATGATACTCTTAGACAATTCCCCTTCTAATTTTTTTCTTGTTTTCTCTTTTGTTCCTTTGGTTATTTTCTTTCCAGAAAATTAAATTGTGGGAGGCACAACTGTAAGCAAGTATGCCATCCTCAGCCTTGCCAGCTCTGTCCACGACTTCCACAAGTAGTGTATCGCTGTCCCTGTGGTCAGACTCCTCTCAGCAAGTTATTGGAACTAGGATGTGTTGAACGTAAAATTTGCACAGATCCTATCCCATCATGTGGAAAAACATGTGGCAAACCTCTTTCTTGTGGTAGCTATGGTAATTAGAAATTTCTGTATCACAGTATTCAAAGCATCTCATAATGTCACCAAAAGTCGGGTGAAGAGAACTCCCTAACACCAATGTAGCATTAAGAAGCAGGCATTATTTATTCTGGCACTAGATGCAGGGGGATAGCTCCACCTAGCATGCATTCCGATCTTTGCAAGCATGTTGCTTATATACCTTCATTACATACATACGCATCACAATTCCCGGAAATCTCATACATATTATAATTGCTCATGACCATAAACCCGTCCCCCTGGCTTAGTCTTTTTATGGTCTTATTTTGGCTGTGGTTGCATTCTTAAACCAAATGTACTCCCCCCTACAAGTCCCTTTATCTTCCTTCTGTCCTTGCTTAGTAAGCAGATCCTGCACATCCTGTTTCTTTGCTAAAAGTACACAGACGCAGTCCTTGTTCTTAGATTAACCCTTTGATAGCAATAGTTGAAAATGAAAAAAAAAGTGGTCCTTAAATATTTAATTTGAAGAAATAAATATTTTATTAGTGATTTTTGAAAAAACCACTGCAGAACCTGCAGTCTCGCTGTTTGTTCATAATAATGTTTTAAAATCAGGAAGTAAAACCCAGCTGCATATAAGCTTAGTATCTTTGACCAGTGACGAAATAAATATGAAGTTCCAGGTCATAGATTTTATTCTTTTCTTCTTAATATTTGTATTTTCATTTTGCTAGAGTTCATTCATACGTGTGAAAGCCTTTGCCATGAAGGAGACTGTAGACCATGTTCTCACACATCAAATATTTATTGTAGGTGTGGCTTCAAAAAAAAGGTGAGTGTATAACCATGGAAACAGGTAATCTTTGCTGATTTTTAAAGCTGTGGAGAAAAAGGACCTGGAGTAGTTGAGGAAAAGAAAACTAAGAAGCATAAGAGGTGCTGTGGTCCTTAGTTGCAAGAACCTACATTGTATACTAACTGATAGATGTTAGCTAGATTATCCTGTGAAGTGGTAATATCTGCTATTTACTATGAAGCTAATTTTTGAAGTATTTTGGCAGAATTTGCACAGAGTTCTATTAGTGTAAGCGGTCTGCCAAGTCCTATATTATCCTGGTGTATTTAGATAGCACAAGGAATGGTAATTTTGCCAAGAGTAGAGTAAACTGAGAGAAAAGGTAGCCTGATTAAAACTTTATAGTAATAGCTTGTAGATTCCTTGTAGAAGTTTTTGAGAAGACTATGTTGTTACTGATTCGTATTCTTTGTACATTTATATAGTGACCCTCAGCTATTGTTATTTAATAATTAGTATATTTTTAAACTATTCTACTTTTTGTAATCATAGATTTGAAATTTTTTGTCTATTATCACGGAAGCTTTTATGGCTTTTCTGACCTGTTATGCATTATCTGCAAGTAGAGATGGCTTCTGAATATGTAAGTGTGTCGGTGCATAGAAATGACTGAGAGTTTGCTAGAGGTTGGAACAGTTTTCTCCTACAAGTTTGCTGAAGGTAGTTATGGGGTAGAAGGCTTCAGATTATATTTTGAAATTAAGTAGTGAGGTTTTGGTTTTAGTTTATGAAGTTTCTAAGACACCAGAAGGATGCTTCTTAAAAAAGTAAGAGTGAACTACAGTGATAATTTAAATCAGTCATGAGAAATGTGATACTCAGAAATGACAGCTCGGAATATAAAGTTGTGGTGACTGGTTCAAGGTTATTTTCATCCATCACATTTTATTTTCATGTTGAGGTCTTTAGGTATAACTTTGTAGATCATAAGATTTGGCTTCACTCTTTCCGTCGGTCGGTCTTTCCGTCGGTCGGTCTTTCCGTCGGTCGGTCTTTCCGTC
>VZRJ01001056.1:201512-261211 GCA_013397565.1 Ptilonorhynchus violaceus | reverse complement strand
TCTGTCTGTCTTTCTGTCTGTCTGTCTTTCTGTCTGTCTGTCTTTCTGTCCGTCTGTCTGTCTTCTTTTTCCTCAAGTCAGACTTGGGACAGTTGGTCAAAGCACAAATTTATGCACTCTGTCAGTATTCTCTGGGAGAGCTCTATTGGTTTCCATTACACAAATTTCTGATTTCTTAGGACAAGCCTGGTTCTCTCACTTTACAGTAACACTTAATTCTGCTCAATTAAGTGGAGAATACAAAACTACGAAATTTTTTAATTGATATTGAATCTTTAAGGAACAAATATTGTGTTAAAAGATTTGAGGATTTTTTTTTCCAGTTTTTGTTTCACTTTTGTATACAGATTCATTATACACATAGAAACTGTCTGCTGCTTCTTTCATGTGACCAAGTATTTTCTAGATAAGTATGTTTCAGTTGTTTCATCTGTTTTAACCTGATGGCTCCCTGTTTGTTTCCTAGGAGGTGCCCTGTGCTCTTCTCAGAAATAAAGGTACAAGATTATGATACATATATATTGTGAAATTGTTTTAAAAATGATACACAGCTCGTAGTAATTTGGGGGTTGATTGGCTGTGTTTGGGAAAAGGTTTGAAATAAACATCTTTAGTTTTTGTTCATCTTTTGCGTAAGAAAAGACTCCACATTTGATCTCAACGATTTCAGACAATCTGTCTGTTTCATTTTGAACAGTTTCTTATGCCACCTGCCATATTCAGTAGGTGCTGTGCCCTTCCAGCTCCTCCTGTCATCCTGTAAAACTTTTGGTCAACTTGCACAGCTCAGATTCAGAGAACAGCTTTGCTCTGCTCTTGCCCAAGTTTCTGGGGAAATACAAGCTTTGATTCTGCTTCACACTGTATGCAGCTGGTCTTTGATGCTGGTCTTTGCATCTGAGCTTGGCAATGAGTTCCGATTTGACACTTCTTGGTGCTCTGGATATAACATCTCAAAATACCCCTCAGTGAAATCTTTACTTGATTGACTCCTGTGATACTGAGATACTTATTTACAAGATATATAAGGAAGTAACATGTGTATTTCCTAATTTGAGCCTTCGTCTATGAAGATTTTGCTCTTACAGAATCCAGAAGTGATTCCTTTTGTTACCTGTGTATGGTAATAAGGATGTTTGTTAGCAGTAGTTTCATGAGCATATCAGCAGTAGTTGTTTTTAGGTGACTTTTACTGCCCTACCAATTCAAGCAGTCTTAAATTGGATGTTCATGATACTTCAGTGTATCAGAACATCTGTTTTCTTTTGTCTATTGTGTGGAGTTTGTGGTGTGAAGGTTAAGGTGAAATAAACTAGCTTCATGTATTCTGCTTTTCAAAATCCTTTTGAATAAGGGTTTCTTTTAAGAAAGGTAAGTGTCCACATGGGGAATTAATGAGGGAGAACAAGTAATTTAAAAGTTAGCTTGCTGGCTTATTCTGTGTTAGTCTCTCCTAGGCCATGCCCTGCAACAGCCTTAGCATAATAATATTGTGGTTGCAGCTTTTGTTCTCAGCATAAGCAAAGACTTAGGATTTTCGGGGTTTTTTTGTTGTTGTTTTTAATAGCTGCTATTACATTCATGTGTGACAAGCGATGCAACAAGAAAAGATCATGTGGACGACACAAGTGTAATGAAGTTTGCTGTGTGGTAAGTTCACATGTGGTTTTATAAAATTGTTTGATGTGATATGTATTTGATTTTGGTTGTAATGTTAACGGTCTTTTTTGCTTTTGTGTCTTTCCATTTTTGTGCATCTTCATTCTCTATTTGCAATATTAATCATGTTCAAAAAGTTTGTGTGTGTGCATTTATTTTGCAAGTTTTGTTTTATAATTATTATAAATGTAAAACCACGTTCCAGCCTAAATGCAGTTAAATCAGTGTAAATGTGCTTTTTGTCAATGCAGCAATTCCAGGGAGAATGGAGAGGGGAAGCATATTACTTAATAGAAGAAGCATAAGCTATGATGTAGCTATGTCTGCTAACAGAAGTTGTAACAGAATCTGCTTTAAAATCTGTGATCAATTCGGTGATGGAAAAACAGTATAGATCTGGCCTAAGCTATTTTTTGCACTATACAGTTTTGTTGGTCTGTTATTAGTAGTAGATTGTGACCTCAGAGAGAAAAAAATAATCAGTGAGGTTTTTATTTCAATTCTGCTTTTTCTTTTTTGCGTTCTCTTAGGACACAGAACATAAGTGCTCTTTGGTTTGTGGTCGTAAACTCAACTGTGGTCTTCATAGATGTGAAGAACCCTGCCATCGGGGCAGTTGTCAAACATGCTGGCAAACAAGTGAGTTATGTGCAAGAGTATATAGTTTTTATTTATTATAGGAATATATTAATTTAACTGGTCGAAGTCAGACAGAGAATGTAATCCATTTCACATTGGTGACAAGGAGAAAGACAGGTAACGTAGATTGTAAGGATACTGCTTATAGCTCGAAGTGCCTTAGCTGCAGTAGTACATGCTCCTCTCCTATATTACATGGACATGACCATGGTCAAAGACCTCCATTTTATGGAGACCAACTTTTCATGAAAACATCCTGGAAAAGAGATGTGCATGTTGACTCTCTCTCTCTCTCTCGCTTTGGAAAAATAAATATTTCTATGTCCAAACATTTCTCTTGACAAAGCGAAATAGTAATCTTAATGTCTCAGAGGTCCTGTTAGTAGTTTCTGGTCTAGTTGAATCAGAATCAACAGATTTTTCTGAGCAGTTGTTTTTCTTCACTAAATTTCAAGGGTTTGATATTTAAGGTTGTTAAGCTTCTCCACATTGCTGCAATATTTTTGAGGATTGTATTTTACTCTCAGATTAAAGATTCAGATGTGTGTCTTAACCTGGAGAGACCTAAGGATTGCCTCCATTGTTGAATTTGATGGCTCCACTGTAAATTGCTCCACTGTTGAATGTGATATAATCTAGAGGTCAATCTTGCCTGCTGAAATTTTGCAGCAAGGCTCTTTTCTGAATACAGGAAGAGCAGTTACCTTCTTCAGGAACGAGATGATTATGGTAATTTGGCTTAAACCTCTGTGTCCCTGAAGTTTCCCATTCTGAATCTGTCCAGAGTTAAATCAGCTAAGCAGTATCTTTAAAGATTTCTGTCCTGGTTTAAAAGAGAGGTGTCTGCCAAGGAAGGTGGGAACCTTCCTGGAATGGAAAAAGTGACTCCCTCCCTCCAAATTCTGCCTTGAAATTACGGGCCTTTCAGGCAAATATACGGGAAAAGGAATAACAGTTCTTTGCTAGGGGATATAAATATAATGAGACAGACAAACAGCAACAACAAAAAAACCAGAAAACCCAATAACAGCCTTTTCTCGCCTGCTGAGCGATTTCCCCTTTGGTGTAGTTGTGACCACAACCGGCAGGCGGCGCTGTTGGTTCCTGGCGAGGTGACGGCTGCAGTGACTCTCGCAGGCAGCAGGAGGCGCTGGCGGGCCCTGGTGAGGCAGGGCAGGGGCGATGGGTCCCCCGCGGCTGCAGGGGGCGCTGTGGCAATGGCAGCTCGGGCATGGGGGGAGGAGGGGAGGCAGCTTCACTTGGGCAGGAACCGCAGCAGATCGTAGTCTCAGAGCCCAACACACAGGGGTACTCACAGCAACATGTGGCAGGCAGGGGCCTGGCGGGAAGTGGCCCCAGTCCCGGATCTCAGCACAGGAGCAGCCGCGGCAACACATGGCAGGCAAGGGCCCAGCGGGGAGCGGCCTTGGTCCCGGGTTTCAGTACAGGAGTAGATGCGGCAGCAGAAAAAACAAAGTGGGCAGACCCGAGCCCACAACCTACAGTGTAGCCAAGCAGCCGACTGCTCCCGTAAAATACGTGACTGTTCTCTGTTCCCAGCCGGGCACAGACTGACCCACCCCCCGGCAAAGAGACTGCTAAATCACAGTGCAGCAGTAGCCCCAGCTCAATACACACCTTCCCACACACAGACAACTCCCGNCACAGGAGCAGCCGCGGCAACACATGGCAGGCAAGGGCCCAGCGGGGAGCGGCCTTGGTCCCGGGTTTCAGTACAGGAGTAGATGCGGCAGCAGAAAAAACAAAGTGGGCAGACCCGAGCCCACAACCTACAGTGTAGCCAAGCAGCCGACTGCTCCCGTAAAATACGTGACTGTTCTCTGTTCCCAGCCGGGCACAGACTGACCCACCCCCCGGCAAAGAGACTGCTAAATCACAGTGCAGCAGTAGCCCCAGCTCAATACACACCTTCCCACACACAGACAACTCCCGGGCCCCGCCCCCACTAGGATCCCAGGCCAATCCCACGCATATCGCAATATTCCAAGCTGGGAAGGGGGAGAAAGGTGAACAGTGACAACATGGATATGGGATAACAATCCCCAGGACAATTTCTTACCTGCTTTCTCTGGATGCCACTAGTTGAGATTTCAGAGGCATATGTTGTATGATTCTATATGATTCTGACCCTGTAGTTGGTGGTGAGTGCTTCTCAGCACTAAGAAGGTAATTCTTGACTCTGATTCACCTGTCTAGCCACCACTTTGTAGTTGATTTATATCAGCCATGGTATCCAATGCCATGGCATAGTCAGTGGTAAGTCACTTGCCTACTCATTAGATTGGATTTCTTGCCCCTTCTTCCATCTCCACTACGGTTTTTGCTGGGAATGGTGAGGGCTGACATCAAGATGCAGTACTAGAGTGCATCTACATCTCTGTGGTTGTGTGCTTCCCAGGTACTTTACTTTTCCAGTGTAATTTCCTCAATGCTGATAAGTGTGGTCCCTTTTTATGCCAGGGTCTCTTTATGCATACCCAGTCTATTTTAAGACAGGAATACATCTCTTGGGGGAAATAAATAACTGTCAGTATTAGAGATAGTGCATTTAAAAAGAAAAAGTTTTCAGATATTGTATTTCTGGTCTTTGGATCAGACCCCTCTGCACTCTCTCCAAGTTATCTTGATTAGTGCTCGTTAAGGGACTTTTCATTATAGTTAAGATTCTGCACCTATCACTTCTCATCAATAGCCAGCAGCCAGTGTAGCTGTCTAACATTCAGGTCTTCCAGAGACCGTGGTGTCTCATCTTCCTGGACTAAGGAAGATTTGTATCTTTGAAGCATTAAGTATTGTAGCTTGTTTCAAGACCTACAGTGAGGGAGAACAAAGTACTACTCTTTCCTGTGCTTCCTTTCCACAGAAAGTCCATGGACATTCTGAATCTTTTCTACTTTAGCTTTCTACTTCTTCCTTCTAATCCATAACATTTTGTTCTCCCTAGCATTATTATTTGCTGGAATTTATTGTAATTTAGTCTCCTTAGACAGAAATTGCAATTCTTTCTATTAACTGCTGTTCTTCAAGATACATGGGTAAATGAGTAGGACCTGGCCTGAGATTTAACTGATGGAACAGATCATAAAAAATAACCAGACTTGAGAAATTTCTGAACATAACAAAAATTGAAAAGCTGAAAAAAGTTTCAGATAGGAAATTTCACATCTATTCCTCACCCATAAGGGTGAGAGATGTCTGAGCTTCACAAGTAATTGGAGGAGGGAGGTATAGGAAACCTTTTTGGGAGTGGAATTTTGCAAGGCTGACAGAACTTTGGTAGTTGTGTGATGCTGGCATAACCACACTAATGATAGCAGAAATAGCAAATTTGAGTACAGATGTGGCTGAACTGGGGCCAGTGCACTGGGTTTGCATCCAGGTTTTGATAGTGAGGGGCTACAGGACTGGCTTCTGTGAGAAGCTGCTGGAAGCTTCCCCCATGTCCAGCATAGTCAGTGTCAGCCAGGTCCCACCGCTAGCCAAAACCAAGCCAATCAGGAATGACAGTAACACCTCTTTGATAACGTATTTAAGAAGGAAATAAAGTTTTTGCGCAGATGTAATTGCAGCCAAAGAAGAGAGGAGACAACTACGCAGCCACTAAGATCAGTGAAGAAGCAAGGGGAAGAGGTGCTCCGGGCGCTGGAGCAGAGATTCCACTGCAATTGTTGGGGAAGACCATGGTGAAGCAACTGTGCCCCTGCAGCCCATGGAGGTCAGCAGGGATACAGAGATCCACCTGCAGTCCACAGAGGAAGGCCATGCCGGAGCAGGTGGATGCCTGAAAGAGGCTGAGAACTGGTGGGAGTCCTGTGCTGGAATAGGCTCCTGGCAGGGACCTGCAGACTTTTGGAGAGAGGAACCCATGCTAGAGCAGGTTTCCTGGTAGGACTTGTGACCTTCTGAGGGACCCACACTGGAGCAGGCTTTGCCTGAGGGACTGCACCCTATGGAAGAGTGACCCATACTGGAGCAGTTCATGGAGAACTGTTGCGTGTGGGATGGGCTCACATTGGAGAAGTTCATGGAGAACTGTCTCCCATGGGAGGGACCCCATGCTGGAGGCAGGGGAAGAACTCCTCTCCCTGAGCAGCAGCAGGAACGTGTGATCAACTGCCTGTAACCCCCATTCTCTGTCCCCCTGTACCTCTGGGGGGGAGGAAGTAGAGCCTGGGAAAGAGGGAGGAGTGGAGGAAAGGTGTTTTTAAGATTTATTTTACTTCTCAGTATCCTGCTCTGATTTTATTAGTAATAAATTCACTTAGTATCCTCAAGTTGAATCTGTTTTGCCTGTGATGGTATTTGGTGAGTGACCTCTCCTGGTCCTTATCTCAACTCATAAACCATTCACTATATTTTCTTTTCTCTGTCTGTTTGTGGAGGGGAGTGATAAACCAACTTTGGGTGCAGGGCATTCAGCCAGGTTCAACTCATTGCAATGGGGAAAAAATTATTTTGTTAGATTATTTGGGAGGAATCAAGGTGGATGCATGGGCAAATGGAGTGAAGGCGAAATAAAAAGACACATTTGCACAAATGAAGCTGTTGGTCAACTTACCTGATAGAGCTCTGTGCACCTCATGTCAGCTAGCTATTCTGTCATAGTTAAGATTTAATATCTTTCAGTGTAATCTCATTCTCTGTTCTGTGTGTGAGAGGTCTTGAGTGCCAGCAACTGGAGACTTGGCTGCAGATCATGGGGGCACATAGTCTTTATGCTAGCAACTGGAGAGACCAGATTGATGTATACTGTATGCCAGCAGCTGGAGAATGGGATCATAAGTTTTAGGGGCCCCTTGATCTGAGTACCAGCATATGGAAAGATGAGGGTTTGTGTGCAATTTCCTTGTTAATTTTGGTCCTGTGTGTGTCTGTGTACAACTGGATAATTTGTTAGGGAGCTTGCTTCAAAGCTGAATTGAATACCTAAGAGGAGGAGATCTGCCTCTGGAAATACCCGAGGTTTCGTCCAGTGCCTGGGAAAGGAGTCTGTCCGGGCGTGGATATTAGACAGAGCCTGTGTTAGTATTTCGGATTCATGGATGTGGTGTGCATGTGAATTTAGAGTGAATGTGTGTGTGTGTCTTCACTAGTAAGCTTCAGTCTTGATGAGCTGAAGAGGAGGAAGCGGACCTAGCTATTGGTATTCCTCTTTACGTGAATCTTGTTGTTCAGTTGGCTTTGTGTTAGTCTGTGTATCTGGTTGTGTTACTGCCGTGTATGTATTGTGTGTCTCATCTCTCTGGAATGTGTGTTCAGTCTTGTTCTAGGCTGGACTGGCGTATTGATCTAGCAGCCATCAATATCTGTAGAAGTGGCATGGTAGGAACATTTGGGTGTTTAGAGCTTGACAGGTTTTGCTTTGGTAGACTAGGAAGGAAGAATCCTGTGATTCCAGAGTTAGAGAACTTGCTGAATTCAGCAGCTCCCTTTAACACACTCATCTTCTCTTCAGGTTAGAATTGTTGGTTTGTATTTTTATTGCCCCTTTATTCTCTTACCTCCTCCACTGTAGTCCGTTGTTCTCTCTGATACACTACCTCTTTATTCATTTATAGACCGATCATTCTCTTTTTGTTCTCAAGTCTCCTTCTATATGATCTCAAATGTTTTCTCAGTCTTCTGTTTTTCTAAGCATTTATCTGTTTGAACTGTAGTTTGCATTCCAGTCATTCTCCCAGTTTCTTTATAGTCAGAAAAAAAGCAGTGAATTGTATTAATTTTTGTACAGTGTTAAGTTTTCATTGGGGTGGTGTATGTAAGTACTTCTATTACTTTATCACTGAGATTTGGAATCTTGTAAGAGTTTAAAATTTGTTTCTCAAACACGGAAGATAAAAAAACACACACAGAATAAAATGGGTACTTCTGAGACAGAGAACTTCCAAGCCATACAAAGTTGGATTTGAAGTATTTGGACAGTTTCATAAGATGCTTATGAGGATCCATGTAATACTAAATGGCATAAAGAAGACTGGCTGCCTTTTTGGTAATTTTCTTTGGAATATTTCCGGTACTACATCCAGGGCTTGGCAAAAGGACAAAATCTAAACAGTGGTCAGAAAAAGTGATGTCAAGGGGAAGTTTGGAACAAAAAATTTTGATTATGGGCCTTCTGGAAGAGAATTCAAGAGATACCTGCCCATTTTAAAGTGAAAGGTTGAACAGCAAAACTTTCAAATTGACATGAGCATTTTGCTTGCTCTGATTCAAAATGCTGATGTTAAAGGACCACTCTAAAAGCCAAGCATAATTCCTACCCAAGTCATCATAGTCTAGTTTTCTTGTAGGAGTCACAAAAGCTGATAAATTCATTTATTTCAAATATTAGTGCTTAATATAAGAAAAATTGAAACTGGAGTAAAACATTTGCATGTTATGTAAAGGTTTCTCATAGAGGAAACATGCAAATACATGTAGCCATTAGGATATATTTGAATTTTTTTTTCAGGTTTTGATGAGTTAACTTGTTATTGTGGTGAATCCGTGATTTACCCACCTGTCCCCTGTGGCACTCAGCCACCAGAGTGTAAAAAAACATGCACCAGGCCACATGACTGTGACCATCCAGGTAAGTCAGACCATTCAGTTTTGATTGTGGGTTTTTGAGGGGTTTTGTTATTGTTGTTTGTTTGGGGATTTTGTTTGCTTGGTTTTGTTTTGTTGTTTTGTTTTTGGTTTTTTTTTAAATTTGGGGTTCCTTTAATCAAAATGTAGAAAAGTGTACATAGGTCTGTTTGAAAATATATTTCCAAAAATCTACACTTAAAAGCCAACCAGCTAAAAACTTGCAACGAATACTGCTAGTGGTACTTCTCACTGGTAAAAGCACTGGCATTTTTTCTGATCGTTATTAATAGCCACAACACGTTAAATGCTATATCCAAAGTTCAAGTGCTCTATTGGAACAGTAGGATAGTCTAGTGTACAGTTAGTTTGTATGTTCCTTGGAATTACATTGGCTGATCACAAAATAAATAGGATGGGTCAAACAGAAAAGCTTTCTGACAAATTCTGCCTGATAACGTAACCCTACTCAGAAGTTAGAAAATTATCTGCTATTTAATTTAGAAATTACAGAGAATATTCACCTAAACACCTGCCCTCATAAATTTTAAAGAACACATTGTTCTTGTATGAAGCATCATCCTTCCCTTACACTGTGTAGTTTTGAAATGCAAGCTCATGTTTAATAGTCTTTACTGTCTCCTTTAATGCATTCAACTGAAGTATGCTAATAAAAATGTTACTACTTTTATATTTCTGTGACTGCAGTGTACCATTCATGTCACAGTGAGGAGAAATGTCCCCCGTGTACCTATCTCACTCAGAAATGGTGTATGGGCAAGCATGAAGTAAGTCTGGACTTCGGAATGTTTTTGAATACAAAAAACTTTCTAGGACTGTAGGCTTAGATTTTTGTGGCTTCTTTGGAATGGAGTATGTTACTAGAGTTTGAGTTTAATGTGATTAAATTGGAGAAGTATATCTTCTATTCCATATGCGTTCAAGCCAACTGCTATATTGGACAATGGTGTAAAGCAAAACTCATTCTTTGACCTAAGGTATTTTAGCATTAAGATTCTTGTGTGGACAGTGCCAAATGAAGGTGTGAACTATAAAAGCACTTTGAGATTTCCATTGATAGTTTTTCATGTTAGTTGTCATCTTCTCCTCCTTCAGCTGCGAAGTAATATTCCTTGTCATCTCACTGACATTTCCTGTGGACTTCGCTGCAATCAAATGTTAAAATGTGGAATGCACAAGTGTAAAAGAATCTGTCATAAAGGAGAATGTCTTATAGATGAAGAGTGTAAACAGCCGTGTATTATTCCAAGGTTGTATTGTAATCATCCGTGTATGGCTCCATGTCATCCTTCTTCACCCTGCCCGACGACATCCTGCAGTGCAAAGGTTAGATATTCAAAGAAAATTCACTGCAAAGTCACAGGTGAATTGTATGGTTTAATTACCAGCCAGTAACAGTTGTGACATGTTTCTGTATTGATAGCATGACTTTTTTTTCTGCAAACTTAAAGTATTTTTAAAATAGAAACTATTAATCACTTTTAGTTAGCCATTATTCACACCCCTCCATGCCAATAAAAAGACAAAACTTTATAAAAGCTGCTCACTTGTGTGATATGACAGGTTGATCTTCAATGTGAATGTGGAAGAAGAAAGGAGAGTATGATCTGCTCAGAAGCATCCAATACATATCAAAGGTTGGTACTGTAATAATTCTTTTAATTCCTTACTGGACTTACTACTTTGCAGTTTGATTAAATTGCAGACTTGACTAAATATTTAATTCACAAGCTTTTTCACACTGTTTTGTACTTTGACGTACGGTGTTTTTTGGGGTTTTTTGATATTTCCTTGAGCTTTTGTGCCAGCTATGCTATATTACAACACATTTCTTTTTTTACTGTTGTTAGTCTAAGTATGATGGTGTGTGAAAGCTTGAGTTCCCATATATGGAACTCTATTCTACCCGCACAGAGCAATTAGTTATAGACTAATTTGTCGAGTCCAGATTCAGGCTTCTGAGTGTAGGTGATTGCGGTCCATGTGTGACTTGCTGTCTAAGTTTCCAGTCATGTGTGATGGAATCTAGTCATTAGAGATGATGGATGCTAAAGAGTGATTTAAAGTAATTCTGAAATAGCCAAATTTAGGCAGGAGAGCTTTGGCATCTACATCTTAGTTTTTAGTATGCAAACTGAGTCCTACCCAACTCCACTTATTGCAATAGATTTATTGCAATAATCTCCAGATCCTATTTCTAAACTTATTTCTCTCTCTCATATGAGAGGTGGCAAGAAATGGACGTGGAAAGGAGAAGAGTGGGTCTTTGGAACTTCTGAAATGAATATAGGAAAACAGTAATAATAATAATTTTAAAAATCTTTTTCTGAGGCTGTGATTGAAGGGGAGTAAAAAAAGTTAATCTAGAGAGTTGATATATAATTGGAGTTGGGCTCTGTAGCCTAGTTGTTAGGAGAACAAAGTCAGAGATTCTTCCTGTCTTTCAAAGAAAGCTTCTTAATGATTGTTATTTTTGGAACTGGTATCTGATGGCCTTTTTTTTATCCTAGCCCAGCTTAGCATATGGTGCTTTGTTTCTAATGAACATAACAGTGTCCATATTCACATTCTGACAGAAGATGCTTAGCACAGGTACTTAATATTACCTAATGAAAACAAGGAGAAAAATGTGCTAATCAGAAACAATTAGGAACATTTGTAGTCAATACTAAGTTGAATGCAAGATACACGTACAGGAGTTTGGTATTTTTAAGATCTATCTCACTGTGAATATAAATCAGAAGACTGACTCAACTTTGAAATACCAGTTTAAATTGACAAATGCTTGTTGTTAGTGATAAGTTTGGAAGATAACATGCAAGTCCAGATTTTTGAAGGCTGTTATTTCTCTGCTGTTTTATAGCTCAGGCACTGCAAAAATATTCATGCAAGGAGAACGGTTCTTTGAAGCCAGTGAGAGTCCTTAGCATAAGCTGAACACATATGTATTTATTTATCTAATCAGAGCCCAAATCGAGAGGAAGGGAAAGAAACTCTTCTGTTTAAAGCAAGTGTTTGTATCTGTTAATTAAAGTGTGTTCATATGTGCTTACAAATTATTCTTTACTCATGATAGTAACAAAAGTAGCAGTTCAGGTTCTTGAAATATTAACATATTCTGATTTTGTGGAGGTAAGTTTGGCTTTTTTCCTACCTACCACTAAACCAAAACAACAACAAAACCCATCAACAACAACAACAGCAACAAACCATAAAAAAAACAAAAAATGCCACAACAAAGTAAAGGTCAGCAAAGTAGTAGAGTATCCAGGTTTTCTCAAATGTTAGAGGAATGATGAAACAGCTTTGGGCTTTGTCAGTGAATGTTGGTGAAAGAATGCCCAAGGGAACAGGAAAAGGGGTGTGCCGCTATATAGGTACATATGTTACAAATTATGATGTCATATCATCTAATGTCCCATTACCTAGGCTTTGTCATCACCTGATAAATATGAAGATGATGGTGCGTCTCAGTGATTTTTGGTTTTATGTAATATGATTAGCCTCCTTCCGGATAGATAGTTAGTTCTTTGAATGTGATGCAAAATATACAGAGAGAAACATATAGAGACAAAGGTATCCTTTTTCTAAATTTAACAGAGAAGATAGTTCAAGAGGATTGAGTGTTTCATTTTTAGGATTTTGTTTGAAAGTTATGTGGGATATTTCAGTAAAAAATTACTGTATATTTTAGTTATACAAATTTTAGCAAGCAAAGGAGGCTGGGAAGACTTGTTATTGAGGGGAATGAGGAAGAATCTTTATAAAGAAAGTAGTAACAATCTCAGTAGGCATTTTGCCCTTGTGGATTGTGTTAACCATATTTTCTAAGCAAATTTCTAAGTACTTTATAAATTCACTTTACAGATTTTAGTTGCACACAGTTAAGGAAAAATCACATAAAAGATGGTTAAAGCTATACAGTCGGCTGTAGTTTGTATATTAAGCAAATGAGGAGAAAGTATTTGCCTTGCCTAATTTAGACTTGCATAAGAAGCATGTCCATTTGTTAGTGTTGCTCCTAGTTGAGGGAGATGAGAGTAAACTCTTAATTCACATGACTAGATCAGACTCATAAAACTCCGTGATGTAGAACTAGAGTTCCATTCTGTAGTCTGATGAGAAAACAGTCTGTTTTACTTCTTTCACCTAGAGGTTAAATCTGCACCTTTTCAGAGGTTTATGTGTTGCCTCAAATGAAATCTAACACTCTTCTTTTTCAGAATAGCTGCTATATCTATAGCAACTAAGCTAACAGATCTACAGCTTGGGGATTCAGTGGAAATCAGTAGGCTTATTACAAAAAAAGAAATGAAGCAGGCCAGGTAAGGAGATACATGTAGAAACGTATTTGAAGCCCTTGTGTGTATCTGAAGCATAGGTGACATGCAAAATACATAATACAGTGATGAAAATGCCAGTTGTAATAGGAAGACTTACAGTCTTCCTGTGTAGCCTGGCTCTAACAATACTGCTAAAAGAGCATTTTGCAATTCCTTAGTTGTTCATGCTTTTGCTTTCATGTAGAATGAGTTCTCTGTCATTGTCTGGCTGGTTGTTACGTATGGAACAATACTGCTGTGGTTTCAGAGTTTTCTTCTACTCAGCCAGCTCATTGGAGCTCCTCAGGATTTTTTTCCAGATTTCTAGTCAGGACAACAGGTGTTATCTTCTGTTTCAGCATCCAGTGTTCCTTTCTGGATTATTGATAAGCCATGTTTTCTCCCGTCATTATCTTTCTATTTATAATATTTTTATGTTACCCTTTTTAGAGTTTTTTATGTTTGTATTTCAGTTTGATTGGTGCTCCGGTGTTCTCATCCTGGCTGGCACCGCAAATCTGATTTTAAGTCACAATAATACTAGTGCCATAAGTTAGGTGATTTTCTCTTTTTCCTGATATTCCTCAGGATTGGAATAACTTGTTGTTTTAGTATAATTTCTTTATGGAATTGTCAACTTTCTCCAAGGTCGTTCTGTCAGAAATGGGACTTACTGAAGTCTTTGCCCTTGAAGTCCCTAAATCTCTGAGGTTATTTTATTTCTGTTACCATGTCTTCTTTTTTATATTGAATTTGATTATTTCAGAGTCAATCTATTATGAGTGTTAAAATCTGATGTTCCTTTATATTGTGTAAAGTCAAGATACTGACATTTCCCATATAGTTGCTTCGTGACTTCCGGTATCAAAAGCTAGTGCCAGCATACTTCAAGAACTTTTGCTGTTTTGTTGTAGTCACTGACACATATCTTTCTGCATCGGCAGACACTGCCCTTTCCTTGGACTGTTAAAATTACCAGAGATGACTTCTCTTTGTGCAAATCTTTCCTAATATGATATCTAAACTGTGGTAGGTAGCCTTTAGTCCAGGGAATATTCCTCTATTCAGGGACGGTCAGAGGAAGTATTCTCCCTTCCCCTCTCTTTTTGTCTACCAAATACTGGGGCAGGGGGAAAAGGGATGGTGGTACATAAAATACTTAATGTTAAATTTCTAGTTTATTGTCAAACTCCAGTATTTTCAAAGTAATGTACATATCTGCTTCATTCATTTAGAATAACAGAATCTTTTCTGCAAACTGTGCAGGGATTTTCTCTTTTTGTTCTACTCTCTGGTCCTGTCTGCAGACATTTTATACTTTACCTCAGATTTCTAATTAGGGCTTGGGGTTTTTCTTTTGACAGATTTGATCAGACCTAGAGTAGCTTCTCTAAATTGGCTACATTCCTGTTTTAGAGGAGGAGAAAATAATTTGTCAAGCAAATGGCTTTAAACAGTACCAGGTTGATCTTAAGAGTGCAAGTATGTTAGCATCCTTCTGTCTCCTTCAGAAAAGCCATCAGAAGTTCTGGGTCCTGGAATGATGTGTCTGTAAACATAATACATGCCACTGAATGAACCAGTTTCCCCTGCAGACTTTTTTTTTTTTTTTTAATTTAAGGAACTATTATCAAGAGAATTAATTAACTTATGCAGTCTAGGGGGAAGAAGCTTGTAAATGCCACTGAAATTCTGGGGAACTCCTGATTCTTCTCCTACATTTTAATCTCTCAAAATAAAATTATGAAATGCCTTTCAAAGATGAGACAGAAAACTGAAATTCATAACTCTACTGACACTAGAAGTTAGGCATTCCGTTGAAATACTGATTTTTATCGTTCATCATAATCCTTCATACATGTCTAACTTTCCTCTTTTTCCTGACTGATAATTTTTTCTGATTCATAGGAATAAGTGACCTTATGACATCTTCTTTGTTGATTTTCAGTCCTTCCTAGCATCCCCTCAATGCTCCTGTCAACTTCATTCTTTTCTCAAATGATAAAATTTACCAATATAACATCTAGTTCAGAAGCTTTTTTTCTCGGTTCCTATACGACTTTGGTAATTGCTGCTCCTCTTCAAGACCTGGAGAAGGGATTGGGTGCTCAAAGATTTTTGATTGTTGCTTGTTGGTTTATTTTTAGCTCTACTATCTGTTCTAATACAATAAACTATTCTCACACACTTGTTACGTCTTTAGACTGTGATAATATGATGCCAACAGGCTACAGCTTGAAAAGTATGAGTAGCAGAAGTGATTCTAATTGTATTTTTCTTTCGTAATTCAGGTTGCAGTGTGATGAAGAATGCTTGGCTCTTCAGAGGAACAGGTGGGCAATTAACTTGCTTGCTGCTTTTTTAACACAAGTAGTCCAGGCTTGGAAAGACTGTTCAGGCTATCCACTGTTCTGTGTGGATAAGAAATCCTTTTCTGCATGACCTAGAGAACAGATGAATGTGCAGATGATTTCTGTTATAGAGATCTATATTGAATGATCAGTAATCTTGCTAGAATATTCTAGTTCTAAATGAGTAGTTTCAAATGGACAGACCATATCTTTTGCTGTTCATTTGTATAAGTAACCTGTAACTTTACTCTTCAAAGGTAACGTATGTGGAAGGTTGGGGGGATTTATGTGTTTACTTTTGTTTGCTTATGTTTTTGTTATGTTTTGGGGTTTTTCCCTCCTACCCTCAAATTTAGGCGCCTTGCTGAAGCTCTTGAAATAGATGATAATTCTGATCCTTTTAATATCCGTTCTTCTGGACCAAAGTACAGTGACCTTCTGAAAGAAGATGCAAGGTATGAGTTCTAATGACAGCAGGTGTCATAAGTCAACAGTGTTGAGAGCAGGATAAGAAATGCAGAACAGTTCTATTTACTCTTCTAAAAATAACTACCTTGGAAATAGATGGCAGTTGAGGCAAAGGAGTTGATGTGCATTTCTCAAGACCTCCTAAATGAGAACCTGAAAAGTAAAAAGTGCCTGACACGTTGCTTTGTTCTGTAACAGGACCAGATTTGGAATGGGAACACCATTTTACACCATTCTTACTATGAATCAGTACCTGTACTTCTCACATCTTTACTGCTGGCACACAGAACCAACTTCCATTTTAGTGCTCCTTATAAACATTTCAAAACAAAGACAAAAGTGATGGCTAAATAATGAAATATGCTCTCATAGGCTGATGTTATTTATCTCCACCAGTATAATTTATTTTTTTGCCTTACTGCTTTTATTTTAAAAATAAATGGAATTAGTAAAGCTGGCAGAGCAAAGCGTATGCCAGTGTGACTGCATAGAGGGTTGCTAGACTGAAACATCCTAAAATGAAGCAATGTGAAATCAAGGTAATACCAAAAATATCACATCAATAAATACTTTTGCAATCTGGAATGACAGGGAGGGATCAGACGCATTTTTAAAAAGATGCTTAAATGATGTGTCATCTAAGAGTTTTTGCTCTTGTGTGTATTTGTAGGCATGACATTAGTTTTTACCAGGTCTGAGTTCTTTAGAACAGCTCAATATGTTTTGGTTTTGCTCCAGTATTCTAATGCTGCATAAATTTCGTGGTTTTGTAAGGATGTTTGTTGCTTGAAAATCTTTTATTTAATTTGCTGATGTGTTGAGATAAGTGAAAATTTTACATAAGCAGCCACTCAGTATTTAAGAGTAAGTTACGTCTGCTTCCAACTGATGAGCCTACTGGAAAATAGGAGCTGAATGTTTTCATTTTGGAGCTACTGTTTTATTAGTATTTGCACTTAAAAGTGCTGTTTTGTAAGGACTATTCTCTTAATTTTATATAGACTATGTTTTGCTTTACCTTTTTCAGAAAACAGCACACACACTTTCAGTACAGTAAGAAAGTGAAAAATTTGCATCATGTGTGTAGTCTCCTGTGGTTTTTTGTAGTACAATTCTATCTTGTCTTTCTGCCAGCCACTACCCATAGTCCAGTGTTCATCTTTCATGAATAGAACTGATCAGGGTCATGCACTGTATTCCAGATGATTGAACAGACACCTTGAAAAGTAGCCTTAATGCTTCCACACTCCTCCTCATGCTTTCAGTCATTTTACTCGCATTTCCTTTTTAGCCACTTTATGCTGGTAATTTACAATAAACTAGTAGACAAAGGCTACTCTTACTGATTCATAGCTAAAGCAAAAGTTTTGTTAGTCCTCAGGTAAATTACTTTGCACATTGAGTTACTGGATTTCATTTATCTAGTTTTAAAGATAAATGAGTTTCTCCTTATATTAACATAGCTCTCTTTGCAAGAGCATCAATCTGCGGTTTGTGAATCTACGGCTTTATGAGTTTACTTCCTTGACTGCTCTTGATGATCTTCTATCTCAGTAGTCTAGCAAAAGATTTGGCTTTCCATCATGATGGCAGGATCCAGGAATTTTATCTGTTACAGTATGTTTTTCAGGTGGCTCAGCATTCTGAAAAATTTTTGACAGATTAATTTATTCTTGCTTGAGCACATCACTCCAGTAATGCAAGAGTTCAGGGCTTGTGGTTTTCTGCAGAGCTTAAGTTACTTATGGGATCTCAGAATGATTGAGAAACACGACAGCTGCCTCCCTGTGCGTTCAGAGTCACTGCCTCAAGAAGGCAGCAGTTGCCAAAATCATTAGTAGAATGCCATATTATCTTCTTTAGGCAATTAATTGATCTGTGAAGCTGATACATTGTCAAGAGCTGAAAGAAATGTACATCTACAAATGAAGAAAATTTAAGAAAGCTGTCAGAAGACTCCTGATTTTGAGGTGTAATCTTTGATTACATAACCCTAAAGCTCGCAAAATGCAGTACAACTCCTGGTAACAGGAAGAAGATAAGCAAGTGGAAGCATGCCAAGATAATACGTCTGCTTTGTAGGACAGTGACAGAAGAAGGAGGCACCAGGAATAGCATGATAATGCTGCTGCATGCTGATCATGTTGATGTGTTTGTCAGGATCCAATAAGGAGTTAAAAGAAAAGTCTCTCCACCATATAGCTTTACATGAGGAGATATTCTGCTGCCGAGGGCAATCCATCTTGTAGCATGGAGATGACTGTACCAACTGAGCACAGATCAGGGAGTACAGATCCACTGGCTGGACACCTCAGCACTGACCTTTCTAAGACGCTCCAGAAATAGACACAGAGAGCAAGCATATGCTCAGGTTGGTCTGTTGACATGAAGTTGGAGGATAGACTGGCCCAAGTATCCATGTCCAGTTGGACAAGGATGATGTTGAGGCTGCTATTTGATGAATTAAAACTACTGGAGAAAGAGAGAACATCTTGAATATCTAGCCACCTGGAGCTACACAGAAGAGAATTTTCTTACTTTTTCACTGGCTGTGCAAGATGACACACTCACTTCAGCATGCAAAACTTTGGTACGTTATCTACCAAAGATAGTTGTGCTTGCTTTGGTAGGCACTTATTGACTGGTTACACTCTGACATCATTTGCAAAGTGGTACTGTGTTGGTATGGAATAGTGCCTAGTTCTTGAAGAATTATATACTACTATCCAGCTTTGAGATACGAAATCTTCAGGTAGCCTTTTTTCCCTGTGGGGATGGTTCCCTGACGAATAGCAACCTTACTTTTAGAGTTAGTTTACCTGCTTATTTAGGAACAGAGCACAAAGTTCGCCCTTAAGTGAAAGACTTGAAGTACTGTGGTGAAGCTAGGTACAGAAAAATACTTCAAACAAATCCTTAGTATCTCACGTCAAGAATATTTTGTTTGCTTGCAAGTAGCCTTATGCTGCTTCTTGCATTCTTATTAATTTGTTATGCTAGGCAAGGCGAAGACCAAAGTCAGTGAACGTTTCCTCTATCTTGGAAAAGAACTCCACTCTGTTTACCCTATCCCCATTTTGTACGTCTCATCATATATTGTAATTAAGTAAATTAATGACAAGTAGTTTAAAAACACCGAAATGGCAACTTTAAAATCTACCTTATTCATTTGAAAATGTAGAATTGTATTGTCAGACAGTAGAGCTATATCTTAGAATTTTGTTCTGGGTTCCAGTAGTTGAAGAGGAAAATAATTATTTTTGCAATAGTAATGACACACAGTTTTTTAATGTGAGTGAAGCTTCTGCTTCAGTGAGTTGTGTCTTTTAAATTTGGTCTTGTTGAAAAATGTTACAAAAGATGAAGACATTTTATGCCTTGTCTCTACACTCTCTTGCCTCGTTAACCTAGAATGCTCTTCTTGCAGGAAAGACATAAAATTTGTCAGTGACATTGAGAAGGAAATGAGAATGCTTGTGGAAGCTGTCAATAAGGTCAGTATTTAGATACTCTTTATGGATTCTAAGAATCAGTTTAGTTTGGGGGTGATGCCTTGGGATTTTAGCTTTTACATTTTTCATAATTTGTAATCCTGCAATTCTTTAGTGTATAACTCTAAACTCCATATAGAGTGTTAGCTACTGCTTTCCCATTTTGGTCAGACAAAACAATTCCTCTCCAAGCCTGAAACTCAAGGACACCTTACTGTCTCAGGCCCCAGGAGATGTAAACAACAGTGAGTTGGGGGGGGAGCAAACTTGGGGTAAATTACTTCATTACCTGAAGCTGTAATTGGAAGAACTAACCCCAATATGCAAATGGACCAAATTTACAAAAGTATGAAAAACCCGTGACCCGTGGTCCGTCTTAGGGTGAAGCCCCTGAGTGAGCTCTGACTGCCCTAAATGTACCTGAAGGCCCTTCAATAAATATAACCGCTTTTTACTCCCTTAATCTTTTCAAGCCTCTCTTTTAGGTAGTCCTGGTTAAGGCATCAGGGGGAGTTTAATATTACTAAGCTTTATTAATATTAATAGTTATGACTTGACACTGGATTTGTTTGGGCTCCAATATACTGCAGTTTAATAACTGCAGTAAAAACAAAACTTTTAGGAGACCTAGTAGTTCAGGATCTCTTTGGTGCCAGACTTTTCTTAAAGATTCAAGCCGTGCTAGGCTTTAATGCATCAGTGGATTATCGTCAATTTTTGGATCTCCATTTGTAAAACACTAGTTGTCAAAGATGGTCTTCAAAGGTTCAGACTTTGAGGAGGAAAGCCTAGGTACTTCTGATCCCTGTAGTGGAACTTGCTCACAAATTTTTTGATACCTTCCTATGTTTGCCAGTGCATGAGATTGTCCCCCTCTTTCTATAAGGAAAGCTGGATTCATCCACGGTGTTTGGGAGACTCTGGTATACTTAGAGAGATTGATACCACAGACACAATCATAAGTTTTTCAGTGATACCACCTTCAGGTCTGTCAGGTTAGCTTGCAGCTGCACCATGAAAGACCCAGTATATGTGGTTCAAAGGACTGTGTAAACTATAGTATCCTCAGTTGCCCTTAGCTCAAGAAGGAGCTAAACTTCTGTAGAAGGCATAATTTCCATCCCTCTAGGCCCTGAGGACAGTTACTCAACTTTATTCCTTCAAAAAATTACGTATGATGTTTCTTAAACAGTCTTTGTGCTTGTCCATCTGTCTAGTGTTCTTGCCCATTGTTTTCATAAATAGAATGAAAGTCTAAAATGTGTCAATTTGTGTCTAGTTACCACAGAATGGGTAAAGTTGGGAAGGACCTCTGTGGGGTCATCCAGTTCAACCTCCTGGCTCAAGCAGGGTCATCCTCAAGCACATTGCATGGGATTGCATCCGGGCACTTCTTTAATATCTCCAGTGACGGAGACTCCATAACCTCTCTGGGCAATCTATTTCAGTGCTCGGTCACCTCCACAGTAAAGACATTCTTCCTCGTGTTCAGGTAGAACTTCCTGTGCATTGGTTTCTGCCTGATGCCTCTTTTCCTGTTGGTTCGCACCACTGAGAAGAGCCTGGCTCCATCCTCTTGGCACTCTATCTTCAGGTATTTATCAACAAAATAAATAATAATAAATAAAATGCTATCTGTCATCTCTTCTTGAGGCTAAATAGGCCCACCTCTCTCAGCCTATCTTCACGAGATGGTCCAATCCCCTATCATCTTTGTAGCCCTCTGCTGGACTCACTCCAGGAGCTCCATGTCTCTCTTGTACTGAGGAGCCCAGAACTGGACATAGCATTCCAGGTGAGGCCTCACCAGAACTGAGTAGAGGAGCAGGATCACCTCCCTCAACCTCCCTGGCCACACTTCTTAGAGCACCATGTCATTGGTCTTGTGCTGCAAGGACACAATGTTGTCTCATGGACAGCTTCTTGCCTACTGGCACCTCCAGATCCTTGTCTGAAATGCTACTTTCCAGCAGGCCAGCCCCTAGCTTGTACTGGTGCATGGGGTTCTTCCTCTCCAAATGCAGGACCCTGTACTTGCCTTTTCTGAATTTCAGAAGGCTCCTCTCTGCTCATCCCTCCAGCCTGTTGAGATCCTTCTGAAGGGCTGCACAACACTGGGGTGTCATCCACTCCTCCCAACTTCGGGTTATCAGTGAACTTGCTGAGGAGGCATCTGCCCCTTCATCCAAGTCATTGATGAATAAGTTAAAACAATACTAGAGCCAATACTGACCCCTGAGGAACACTGCTAGCTACAGGCCTCCAACCCTCTGCCAGTGATCACAACCCTCTGATACCTGCTCTTCAGCTAGTTCTCAATCCACCTCACTGTCCACTCATACAGGTTGCACTTCCTGAGTTTACCTATGAGGATGTCACAGGAGACAGTGTCAAAAATCTTTCTGGAGCCCGGGTAGACAGTATCCAGTGCTCTCACGCTGTCTATCCAGGGAATAGATAGTTGTTTTATCGTACAGTCAGATTGATTAAGCATCATTTTCCTTTGGTGAATCCATGCTGACTAATCCTGATCACCTTCTTGTCATCCCACAATGACCTCCAGGATGAACAATTCCCAACACTTTTCTAGAGACTGATGTGACACTGTAGTTCCTCAGGGTCCTTCTTGCCCTTTAGGAAAGACTGGGGTAATGTTTCCTTTCTTTCAGTCTTCATGCACCTCTCCTGACCACCATGACCTTTCATAGATGATCGTGAGCAGATTCGCTGTGATGTCCACCAGCTCTCTCAGCACTCATGGAGTCCATCCATGGACTTGAGGATATCAAGTTTGCCTAGGGGTTCTCTAACCCCAGTCCCTGACCAAGAGAAAGTCTTCCTTACGACATTCCTTTACTCTGGTCTCCTGTGTATTTCCTGCTTGAGTATTAACAGGAGTTCCTAGTTCATTTGTGTAGGTCTCTTGCCCCCTGTACTCAATTTCTCATTAATTTGGATGCAAATTACGCTAATTATACTCAGGTCTCTCCAACCTCAGACTCTTGGAAGTAGATGCTTAGTTGTTTGTTACTACATATGAATAATTTGCCCAGTGCTGCCTGTGGTTATCCTATTTTACATATTCCTTTATACATTATCTTTCATACACACATATGTACACAAGTGTGTACACATATATGTACTCCTATATATAACTGCATATACAAAATACATGCTTAAACTAATATCAAACCAACATATATAATTATATTAAAAAAGGGGCAACCAGGGGTTTGAATTTGCAATTAGTGGCATCAAATATGCCAGAACAAGAATACCAGAGAGCTCAAGAGCATCTCCAGTGCTTTATTTCTCAGTGGAAACCAACTATTTGTTAAATAATGATGCTACAAAGCAGACAAATAGTGTTCGTTAAGGAGCTTCTACACTGTAGAAGAGAAGGAAAAAATGAAAACAAACTACATCTCATAGTCTTTTCCCTGTCTGACCTAAAGGGAGAATTACTCAATGTACCCAGCTTTTACCATGATCAGGATTAAACATTTAGGGCCACATGACAGTTCAGTTCTCAAGGATCAGTTCTGTACCATCCGACCCATCAGGTTGTAGGGAATTGCTGTTCCATAAAGGTATGAGAAGCTCCCAGAAAGCTCCCAGAAATCAAGTTATGTTTCAAGAGGGAGGAGGTTTCTTTTTGAACACCAAAGGCAAGTGATGCAAGTATTGAAGCTTGTTATCCATATATTATAAAGCAAGTGGTAAGAAATCATTATTTCATGAAGTCTTCAGCAGGCAAACACAACAGTTACCTGATGAGTTCTATGACACTCTTAATGTTCTGTTTCTAAAAATCCTCTGGTTAGTTATGTATTAATTTTCACAAGGCTGTCAAATTCCATATTGAAATGTTTAGATTTCTGATTACCAGTTTTCTGTTAATATGCCCATTCTAGATCTGCGTTATTCACATTGCTTGCAAATTTCCTGTGCTTTGGCGTGTTGAGGCCGTTTGGTAACAGTGAGCCCTGCTACTTGAGGCTGTAGTTGTTACATAGAATCACGGAATGTTTGATGTTGGAAGGGTCCTCTGGAGGTCATCTTGGAAAACCCACTCTGCTTCAGCAGAGCTGTCTAGAGCCAGTTGCCCATGGCAATGTCTAGATAGCTTGTGAATATCTCTAGGGGTGGAGAGGCCACAAGCTCCCAGGGCAACCTCTTCTGGTACTCAGTTATTCTCATAGAAAAAAGTATTTCCTGATATCCATGGGGAACCTTTTGTGTCTTAGTTTGTTCCCTTTGCATCTTGTCCTGTCACTGGGATCCATGGAAGTGAGTCTGGCTCTGTGTTCTTTACACTCTCCCTTCAGGTATTTACAGACAATGATGATACCACCTCCGAGTCTTTTCTTCTTCAGACTTAACAGTCCCAGTTCCCTCAGCCTTCTGTCACTGGAGAGGTGCTGCTATCCCTTAATCACCTTCATGGTCCTTCACCGAACTCACTCTCATATGTCCACGTCTCTCTTGTACTGAGGAGCCCTGAGCTAACACAGCACTTCAGGGGTGGCATGAGCAGAGGAGAAGGAGCACCCCCCTCAGCCTGTTGGCAGAACTTTGCTTGTTGCAGACCAAGATACCGGTAGCCTTCTTTGCCGCAAGTGTGTGTTTGTTGGCTCACGTCATGAGAGCACCCAAAGCTGCTGTCCAGCTGAGTGGTCCCCAGCATGTACTGGTGTATGGGGTTGTTCCTCGTCAGGTGCAGGACTTCACAGTTCTCCTTGCTGAACTTCCCAAGGTTTTTGTCAGCTCATTTCTTCAGCCTGTCAAGCTTTTGCTGGATAGCAGCATGCCCCTCTGGCCCATCAGCCACACCTGTGTCATTGGCAAACTTGCTGATGGTACACTCTGCCCCATCATGCAGATCACTAACAGGACTTAGATGACTCCTGGAACACACCACTGGTTACCAGCCTCCGACTAGACTTTGCACTCTTCATCTCCACGCTAAAGGACCAACCATTCAGCCAGTTTTCAGTCCACCTCACTGTCTGCCCATCCAACCCCTACAGCAGCAGTCTGTTGTTGAGGGCTATGAGTCTATTATCAGAGACAGTGTCAGAGAGCTTACTGATGGCCTGTCAGACACTAGCCACTGCTCTCCCCCTATCTACCAGACACATCAGTTTGTCACAGGAGTTTATTGAGTCAGTGAAGCCACTCCCAAGGAATTTCTTGTTCTTCATGTGGCTCGAATTGGGTTTAAGGATGAGCTGCTCCATCACTTTCCCAGGGATTGAGGGGAGGCTAACCAGCCCGTAGCTCCATGTGTCCTCCTTGCCTGTCCTGAAGATAAGTGACAGCATGTGTGAAGGCCATGCTCTGACTCTATTTTCCTTCAAAATTGTGGCATGTATGGTGTAAAAGGGAATATTTCCCATGCACTGTAAAGTTAACTTGCTCTTGTACTCAGTTCTTCTTGCATAACTTCTGTTTTTATTTCTGTGAAAGTCTCAGAGGCTCTCTTTTCTCTCTTGTGAGAGTCATGTTTCATCTTGCAGCCCACAGGTTTATGTAGCCAAAGATTGAATGTGACATGGCATTATGCAGGGAGACTGGTTTTAGTTGTTCTCCTGCCATGATCCTCAAGTCCTCTTTATGCTGGAGTCTGTGGTTGGTTGGTTGTGTATTATGATTCCTAGATATTCTCTGACTAAAGGTGTGGCTTTTTTTCTTTGTTTCTAAATGTATAACTTTACTTGTATTAAAAGTATTTTGCATTCTAATCTATCAAGCATTCATGTAACTTTTCCTGTATCAGTACTATGTCTTTCATACTGGTTACTGTTAGTTATGCTTACACATTTTACTTTTACTTTTTTACTTTTTTGCATTGTACCTTTGGAGATGCCTACTTCAGCTTAACTGGATGAATGAATAATAAAAAGGATTTTGATACTTATAAGTTTTAGCATTAATATGATTCAGCTCTGTCCATCATATATAACTTCGCTTGCCTCATAAACATTTGGTGCCCTACACTCATCTGTCTGTATCTAGCATAGCAGAGTTTTCATGGTAGATATATGTAAGTAGAAAAGACAGGGAACATGTATATCCAGCTCTGTCTTCACAGGGACAAGAATTGTGATGTTTTTCAGAGCATGGAACCATCACCACTTTTTTAATGCAAGCATGCTAGTCATGATAAGTAGGTACAGATTCAAATGCTTGTGTCTATGCTGGAAGTGTTGTAATAGTTGGGAGGTTTATTCCTGTTTATTGCAAAGTAAACTTCATATCCTGTCAGTATGTGATTACTGTGAAGACTTATGGAGATGGTTGACCACAGTTTCTGGTCCAGTTACTATTTGTAGTTTAGCAATTTTATAATCTAAGAGGAGATAGATATTAACCCTCTATTTTCAGGATAGCTGCAATGGACCCCTGATGACTTGTTCTATTACATTTGTGGTCTTTACATTAATTAGGTGGCTGACCTTTTGTAAATCCGTATTGATTGTTCCCAGGGACTTTTCTCCTTCATGTACCTAAAAACAGATTTGAATTTCAGCTAGTCAGCCAGTGGTTCTTGGGTTGGGTTGGTTTGTTTGTTTGATTTGATATAGTTGCAACAATTACTTTTCTCTAGTCACTTTTGTTTCCTACCACATTCTTACAATCTTTCAGAGATGATGGAGAAGTGGGACATCATCCTGGTCTCTCAGTGACTTTAAATGCACTGCCTAGAGTCTCAGGAACTTACGTAGGTTGGAATTTCTTTAGAAGTCCTTGACTCAAACTTGTTCTGCTACAGGTAGTTTGTTTTCCCCTTAAATCCCCTCAGTAGACCCAGACACCTAGAAGACTTTTTTAGTGATAACCAGGGTAAAAGCTGAAGCAGTGTCCTGAATTCCTGAAAGTAGACTGAAGCACTGACTCATCCTCATATCAATTTATTGTTACAAATTGATCCAGGCCATTAAGGGCATGGGCTCATAGCACCCTGCTTTTTTGTTTGTTGTTTTACTGTTGATATAGTAATCAGTGTTAATCATTATCAGTCTTCGTTAACTGAAATTAAAACTAGAACTTTGGGTTTTTGTTTAATAAAGAATCTACTCATGCCGTTACATGAGGGACTTTTCAGATAAATAGCTTATTTGGTAGAGGGAAGTGATTTATAAATTAGACATCTTTGTAGCTTTTTGCAGTATGTGCATTGTGAAGCCGGTCTGCAAAATAAAATCAGATCTGATGCAAGCTTGGCAGATCATTTTGAAAAATACAAATTCAAATAAAAATAATTTTGCATTGTTTTTTGGGATGTAAGTAGAATGACTATAATCAGGATTTGTATTTCAAACATAAAAGATACCCCTGTGTGGGTCTGTGTATACTTTGAGGTGATGGAAACAATAGAGAACATAAAATTTAATTTTGGGGAATTAAATGAATATTTTCAGATGAGCTTTCTGTCAATACTGAGGTCTTAGCAATTTGTTGTACTAATTTTGTCATAGCAAAAAAATTTTAGAGGTAGAAACACTTTTTTTCGTTGTTTTCTTCCCCCTGGCTCTCCTGAAGGAAAACTTCACCTTTTTTTTTTTCTTCTTTCTTAACCTCTTCTGTTGAATTCAGGGCAAGCATACAAAGAAGAGTCATTGTTACCCACCAATGAACAGAGATCACCGCAGAATCATCCATGAATTAGCTCAGGTTTACGGCATTGAAAGTGTGAGCTATGACAACGAACCAAAGCGTAATGTTGTTATCACTGCAGTGAAGTATGTCATTCATTGTTGTTTTCAAATCTTTTAAGTATAGTTTAAATAATTGGATTGTTTTTTATTGCTTACCAGAATGAGTTTATTTACAATGCAGTTTGCAAAATGCAGTAATTTTCAGTAGAAATTTTTTTAAAGCAGTTTTTGAATTGATAGTTTCATGGGCTCCTTTCCACTACTCAGGTAAATCTTCAGAGAAGAAAACACAATTAGAAATAAAAAAGCTAAGAAAATATTTTGCAAGATTGTTTTCCATTCGTCTTAGCAGTAACTTTTTGTCATCAGCTAAATTTGACAGAGGTATCAAAAATAATGTATGTAATAAAATTTTATGAAAACTAATTGCTGGATTGAGAAATCATACTTAAATTTGCACCACCTTTGAAAAAATCTGGTTATTGTAGCATATTTGTTCTCCATCTCTGTGGACCTACCACAGAGTATACTCCCTCTTTAGTTAATGGACAAATGCAAATTGATGAGATTTCTAAGCAAAAATGAAAAATTTTGGAGAACACTCCCAGAAGGCAGTTCATAGTAGAGAAGAAAATGAAGAGAATATAGCTAGGGAAAAAGCAGGCTGATTGTACTGGAGACGTAGTATGGGAAGGCTTTTGGTATCAGGACTTCATTGATTATGCTCATTACTCAGCAGCATATTTCGTTTAGCGCTGTCAGATTGTGGTTTTTTGACAACCAGTTGTTTTTAACTGTAGATATTGACTGCAATCATAAGAAACCTGTCATTTTCTGTGCTATTAGAGGACCATGAGCTATTCCTGAACTTGTTCATCATTTGGTAGCTTAGCTACAATCTTGATTTCTTCCAAGAGAGATGGAACATTACTTACAATGTAAGATACTTTTTGTTTCAAGTAAAGGAAGATGAGAAAAGAGTTCATATTTGAAAAAGCTTATTTAAAAAAAAGAAATATATGGGGGGCCAGAATAAGAAATTTGTGAAGAGGATAAAAGGAACATGGCAGATGATTATGCTTTAAAAGCAAAGACCTATCCTGCAACTTGAGAATGGGAGGCTTTCCTCTGTGGTTTTAGGAGAGATTGCACACTTGCTCCTTCCCTTGTGTTATTCAGGGAATAGCACAGTGTGCAGTATTCTGTTTCATCACTGCCATTCTAAGAGACACTGAGTGGCCTACTGAGAATATTCGTCAGCTACATGGCAATACTTCTTAATTCAGTAGATTCATCCAAAGCTGCTTCTAATTTTCTTATTTCCCACTTCTTCAAGATAAAAAAAGCATTGTAGCCTCAGATGAGTAATAGCTCATGCTCCAGGGTGATATTTTTGAGTATTTCAGAATGGCTTCTTCAACTCCCAGAGGCAGTAATCACCAGAAAGTCAAAATAGTTTTGTTTCATTCTGTCTCAGCATTGCCTGTGGAGCCTGTATCACGGGCTCCTTCATGTATAAATAATTGAAAATCATTCAGGCAAAAATACCACGCCTTCTCTTCATGCTCCACCACTGTGTCCTTCAAATGGTAACATCCCCATACAGGTAGGTTAGAGGAGTGAGACAGTCTCCTTGATGTTAAAGAAGCTTCCTCAAACCAGGCTTCTTCCAGATATCTCGGGGCAAATTTCATAAAGCTGCTTTGCTCTCAGCCTCTGCCTTCATCACCATCAGTAAGAGTTGGTCATATGAGCTGCATTAGAATCACTGACATACAGCATTGCCTGTATATAACCACAGAGATCATTCCCAGTATTGACTGTTAAGCTTTATCTGAATTACAGTTCTGTTGTCATTTGAAGTGTAAGACCACTAGTGAATCCTTGCAAGTGCCCTTCTCTGTGCTTACCTGTTGTTCATCTTTGCAGTCACCATCTTTTGAGGAGTTGCAATACCAGATTCTTTCTGAACCAGGTCCAGAGGTAATGTCCAGACTGTTACGGTGAAAAGGATAAAGCTTTCCTTTCCAAGTACACCACTGTGTTTCACTGTACCTGTCAGTGGTTTTTTGAAGCGTTTTACTAATACAGATTTCCTCTTTCTCTTAATAACTCTGGATTCCAGAGCCTGTTAAAGGCCTGTTAAAGGCCTGTTTTTATGTAGTCACCGGTGTTTAAGTAGCTTATATGGACTTGAGACATCCTGGAAGTGTTTTTGAGAACAGTCATCCCTGTAAGACCCATCCTTTTCCTGTTACTTCCAGGAAGAACATTAGGGTCAGTTTCTCCTCAGGAACAAGGGGACTTCTCAAGAAGGTGACAGGGTCCCACATGGTTCTCTCTGAGAAAGCCACATGCTGCCACAGTCTCATTGACATGTTCTGTGTTACTCTTTTTCACTCCGAATTTTATTTCCTTTCAGTGAGGTCAGTCTGGAAATGGTTCAGGAATGGTTACCTAGCTGCAGGCTATACAAGACCAGCAGGATCAAAGACCTAAAGAAATTAAAACCCTTGTAACCACCTTACTGTCTTGGAATACCCTTGTCAGATCATGACAGTTGCATCCCAGTGGCAGGGTTGAAAGGATAGTGTATGAGCTGAGGAAATAAAATTATCCTTTGGCTTCTTTAAGTTTTTCTGGGCATGTTTCAGTACTTGAACTCTAGGTGCAAATTCATTGTACTCAATAAGTTAACTGTCTCTGCGGCCTTGCTAGTATCTGAAATACATTCACATTCAGTTTGACAGAAATTGTGATGACTACCAGAAGATACTCTTGTTTCTTTAAGAACTTTTATTCCACCCTTCACTCTCTAGGAATTTTATCCTCTGCCATGAGGCAAAAGCCAACTTTCTCCCCACCCCCTTTTGCAATCACAAAGGCCTGTTGGAAGGCAATGCCTCTCAACGTCTGCAACTTCTAAAAATTTTAAAGCAGTTTAAGTACGGATAGTGCTACAGGTCACCAGCCAAGGTGGTTTAACAGCAGTTCTGCTTCACAAAAGAGCTGCGTCTTTTTCTTACAATTTTTTCCTTAAATGTTGACATTGTTTGCCCTGAGAATAGTATGTGTTGTTTCTGGAAAGCTTATGACATAGAGTATGTGAAGTCTAGACAATCAGGAGATTTAAGAGCCAGTTGCTTCATTATTCCACCTAAACTGTTACCAGTTTATGGAGACATTTTTCACAAAAACCTGCTCTGTCTGGAAGCTGATGGCTCATTATTGCAAGACTACATGGAGTAAGTCTGGACAGATTAGTGGACAAAAAATTTTGTAGTAGTTCATACCAAAACAGATCAATGCTGATTCATCCTGTAGTTATGAAAATTGAACTTCGGTCTTGAAGAAGATAAATTGAGTCCTCATTTCCACAGTTCAGTTTTATACAATAGGCCATCCTCTCAGCCACTAGCACTGCTTTAAAATCAGCAGGTAGTTTATGTTTTTGCTTTTCTCTGTACTGCTGTTAAAAATCTGTCATCTCAACTTTGTTGTTGGGCCAGGCAACAATTGTCTTTTTTTTTCCTTACTTTGAGAATAAGTTACTGAAATGAAGAATGGCAGCTTTCATATCAAAATGTCCAAAATACTTGTAAAGCCTTTTGTTTTCATATCAACATTTCTCTTACAACTGATGATAGATAACCATGGCAGGTTAGGAAGGGTCTGCTTTCTTTCTTATTTCTGGTAATTAATTAATCAAAGGTTTTTTCCCATTGTACATCTCTTTAGTTGAATTCAGTTGTCTGGAGCTTTTCCACATGAGCTAAATGTGAGTGACTGTTTCATCTGTCTTCTTTTTTTCAGTCAGTAGAAGTATTCACAGAATTTTAGGGAAATTGAATTCAATCTTACTTTCTCCCATGTGCCACCAAGGTATACAGAAAGTGGTGTACATTTTGCTGGAGTGTGAGTGTATAGATTTTTGTCTCTAAATCCTCTGTGATTTCATGGCTTACCAGTTTGCTGTGTACCNTTTTTTTTGAGGGATGCTAAATTTTGTCAAATCTAAAACAGGTCTAGACCTTGATGTGACCAAAGCAGATTTGGTTCCAGGATCGTCTCTAATTGTCTGCAAAGCTTTGATTCCTCCTAATTTTTCAAGGTTTGCTATATTAACCCTCTGAATCCTGGGAACATTTAACTTCAGAGCAGAGCTGCTGATTTATTTCCTTGAAATGCAGGAACATTATCTTTTTTCAGTAAAGTTTTTTTTTTCTCTAATTGTAGAAGTTAGTGCCCATGTATTCTTTCAAGTGTTCTGTTTTCCAGCATTCTAGAGCTCTCACTTATTTTCTTTTTCTTTTTACTATGCTAGCAACATTTAGTCTGATGTTTTAGAGTAAGGCAGACACCTTGTTTTACTTGTTGAAGGCCTTTCTAGCCTTTCTCTTCTTTTTGCTTATTTACCTCCAGGCAATTTGCTTTCCATGTCTTTGCACGCCACAGTTTATAAAAATGAAAGAAGACAACAAAATATTCTCCCATCTACCTTTGTCATCTTTTATTTTCTTCAGGTAGAACTCTGCAGTTGAGATGTAACTGTAATGACAGTGTGAGCATTTGGCTTTATATGGCAGGCTTAGAGCTAAAGGAGAGAAGGAGTTTTTAACTGTTTTAGACGAGGGCAAAATTAGGTGTTCTCGACTGATAGGACTTTAATATTCTTGTTGTTAGAGTGTACATGTAAACATAATATAACCTTGAAAAAATTATGGTCAGTGGCAAGTAACTTTTTTCCCAAATATTGAAAACTTCCACTGTTGGGGAGATGGGGACACTTTTTAAATTGGTGACCTATGTTTGTAAGATTTTGTAGTTCATTTGAACAGACTGTTAGTACTCAGTTTAAAACAATACTGAAATGGGCTTAGGGATCACCACATAATATTTTAGTGGACTTCTGACTTATCTTGAAAATGTTGTGGAGTTTTTCATCTGTGTTTCCACAATATCACAAAAATTGGCCCTTGTATTTTCAGACTGATAGAAACAAGACATTGTGAAATAAAAAAGATAAATATGATAGAAATAGGACAAATACTTAATTTTTGTAAGTTCTGAAATAGAATTAGCGTTCATCTGTGTACTGATGTGAGATTTCCACTGCTTAGAGCTCTGAGGGAAGTGGGAAAAAGTATGGATTACTAAGTATGTGACAAAGCATGGAACTCAACATGTGCACATTTCTGGAATTATAACAATACACAACCCATTGCTTTGTAGCATTTTTGCTATTCAGTATGTAATTTTCAAAGGAACTAGATGAACCTGTTGGTATTCATCGAGTAGGAATTTAATGTAATTAGTAGACACAGAGAATCTTGTGATCTGAAGGAGTTTATTTAAAAATGCATTAATAAAGTAAATAAGGACGAAACATTATTTAGTGCTTGACATAGAATCATTTAGCTTGGGAAACGAATCTTACGATCATAGAGTCCAATTGTACTGTCAAGTTTACCATTAAACCGTGTCCCTAAATACCATATCTACACATCTTTTAAATATCTCCGGGGTGGTGACTCAACCACTTCCCTGGGCAGCCTGTTCCAATGCTTGGCAACTCTCTGAGTGAAGAAATTTTTTCTAATACCCAATATAAACCATTCAGGAAAGCAGTTCAGTTTAGTGTACAAGAAGTAGTTTGGTCTGAAAATGTCAGTAGCATGGCTTTAGAGGAAAGTGCAGGAAGGGTAAGAAATGGACCTTGATGAGGTTTAAGAATTTGAATTAATTCAGCTTATTCTCCCCCCCCCCACCCCCCCGAAAAGATGAAGAAGAAATTTGATATGCTGACAGTGGAAGCTCTTTCAGTCTTGCAGTTAAGTCATCCAAGTGAAATAAGGCAAGCTCACTCTTGAAAGTGGCTGATGAATTTAGAGGAAATTTTAAGACATCTCCACGACCTATTAGAGATACAGTGTGTTTGGTAATTAATCGGATATTTTTTTTAGTTAGATGCCTTTCTAGGACTTCTTTTACCTGGGTGTTGAGGGTTGCTTTTGTTCAGATTTTTTTTATATCCTTCCTGTTTCTCCAGTCATTGCAGCCTTTGGGCACAGACTGCCAACTGAAGTTGAGTGTGATTCACAGCCTAAAACATATAAGTATACATGTTAAAGTACACTGTCCTCCTGCACTGGAGAACATACTGCCCTGTAACCATAGCCTTGACCCTTGCGTTGCAAAAGGGACAAGCACAAGTGTGATGCTTCACTGTGTGGTGGCAATCACCACCTAATAGATTTTAACTAGTGTGGAGGATGGAAAGAGCTGATTTTTTTAATATCCCCACTGTAATGCATAATATTATTTTTCTGATCTGGTTCACCTGGAATTGCTTACAAGGAAGAGGCAGTGTTGTCGGGGAGTGCTGCTTAGCAGTGTGCTGTGATCAACAAGTTTAACATGATTTACTGCCAGAGTTTGAGAAGGTGCTTCCAAAACTTTAGATAACATGTTGTAAAGATTCAGTGCACTGTGTTCACATGGTGCTGAGTTAAGCTATTAACTTGTTCCTTCTGATTTATATCTTGTTCTTTGAAAGAACAGATATGTTGTCCTAGAGTATAAGTATTGCATTTTCGATATTTTAACAGTTGATCATTTAGTCCACTTAATAGTAGAAAGGAGTTGTGCACCTCTTCTTATGCAGAAAAGGAGTCTGGGTACCAATGCTCAAATCTAGTGAACTGCTTTTGCATCTTTTACAGACAGCAATGAAGAGACATTTAGAATACTGGATATCTTCTTCTTGGTAATGAAAATGTACTTTGTGCGCTGTTGGTCTCCTTGGTTGGAAAATTAAATATTTGAATAGATGATTTAAGAATACGTGTATGAACTCTGACACCAAAACTGCTACTTACAAATATTACTCGTTCCCATCTTCTTAATGAATATAATTTCCTATTGAATTAAATAACCTTTCTTTTATTTCTTTAGAGGGAAATCCATTTGTCCAAGCAATACCTTAACTTCCGTGATAGATAAAGAAATGCAGAGCAGGCCTGCACCTCCTCTTCCTCATTACAAACAAACAGATAAGTAAGGAATTTGGATTTAAAACTGTATTCTTCAATTTTGTGCTGAATTACCCAAGGAACATGTTCCTCAGCTTCAACTTTATATGCCCTGTTTGTGTTTTTTCCAACCCGCACACAGCTTGGGAGCTTGCAGCATGCACTTTTCTTTCCACAGAAGTAAGCCTGAAATGAAGTGATAAGAAAACATAGGATTGGCTATGTGATATAGGGGTAGTAATATAACAAATAGTATGGAGTTTTAAAATTATTTTTTAATAAAATAATTGGGAAGAGAGTGCTGTTTTGGAGGTTTGGGGATTTTTTTTACCTTTAACCAAGAGTAATGTCCTACTGGCATAAAATTATTTATTTGGACAGGTAGTAAATGTACTTTTCGAGTGTAGATATGAGTACACAGTTGATTAATGGTGAACTACCAGTTTTATCAGATAGTGAAAACTACTGAAGATGGGATATATAAGGCACCTTGGTGAATAGTCTTAGAAGAGGAGTCTTTACTTTGTATGACCTGCCAGCTTCAGATACCTGTAGTTTTCTCATAGTTACGATCTTTTTTTCTTAATGGATGGCTTATTATTTGTTCAGGTTTACCTTTCAGAAGTGTTTTCCTCCCAAATTTTTTCCAGATTAGCATTTGAAATCATGTTCTGTGAGGTACCTTTTGCAGAAAGGGAGAGCTTAATGTTGCAGTAACTACTGTTGGTATGTGGTGCTGGAATACAAAGTAGGCTGTTCTGAGAAAATTTAAATTGTTTCAGAGCTAAGCATCTAGAGCAAAACACATCTCTCAAAGGACTGCTTAAGGTGTAACTCAATGTGAATTTTAAACAGGTTGTTACTCTTCATTTCCACTTGTGTGGGATTGCTGTCTTCAGTGACCCTAATTAATGCAAAGGAGTTATGTGGCAAAATTAAATAAAGGGCTTTAGCCATTTATTTTTCACTACTAGAAGTAAAGTTTCTTTAGAAGTTCTCAATTCTATAAAATCTTTTGGAAGATTTCATGCTGTCTTACTGAAAAAATTCTTTACAGTGTTTGGATTTGGTATTGCCATGTGGTTTTTGTTACTCTTGCTTTTGAAAGCAAGCAGATTTGATCATCAGCTCACTTTAACAGTATTTCTTCTGCTGTTTCTTTAAAAAAGGCATTTTGAACATTTAGTCTTCGGTACAGTATCATTTTTGTGATAAATATTACCAATAAATTGTATTTTCTTGTAAAACCCCAAAACAAATTTTATCTATTCAGACACATGTTGATGTACATTAATTTAATCAAGCATATGTTTTTGTCAAAAGTCAGTTAACAAAGGCTTTCTGGAGCATTAAGGTACTTCGACTAAAACTTAATTTAGAAGTGCATGCCATTTACTGATGCAGTGTGGATGTGCCCACTGAGACATTATGGGAGTTTGTGATTCAGTTTACTTTGTATCTTGTTTTTCATGCATGCGAGTAACATCTAATATTCTTATAATTTCAGGAGTAGTGGAAACAGTGGTTTATCCAAACCATTAAAAGAAGAGCCAATAATTGACTACTTTGATGTCCAGGACTGAAGTGATTGATGTAGAATCATTCAGACGTATCAGAATCACATAGATTATGATACAGAAGCTTGGGGGTGAAAATACTAAGTTATTGTGTGAGGTGCTTTTTGATTATCTGTCAAATGATCAGTTGTTCAACATATTCATGATTTAACATCTAAAGTTAGATTAATGTGCTAGTTTAAAAAGTTATGCATTTCAACAGTTTACATAACTGCATAATACCTAATAGTAGTATAGCTTTTAAAATCTGGGTTTGGTGCAATTTTTTATCTCATGTGCTGTCAGAATGATGTAGATTTTCACTGATGACTTTAAAGCAAGAGAACTGGTGGTAAGCAAATATATTTTTGGAATATTAAGAACAACAATAAATCTCAAAGATTTATTTTGACATATCTGACACAATTTAAAATGGACTAGAAATAATCTGTGATAAAGACACTGGTTGGGACATTCTTTTAAGTATTTTCATGTTTTATTAATTCACTTTTGTGTTAATGTGGTAAATTTGAGAATTTGAGTTACTCTTCTATGTTGAAAGAAGTATAACATTTAAGTATGAATATATACATAAATGCCTATTAAGAGCACAGACTTGCTTTGGTATATGAAGAACCAGTATTTGGGGAAGGTGGAAAATTAAGACTTACTCTATCTCAAATTTGATGTGTTAAAAATGAAAACCAAGCAAAAACAAAGGAAAAAACCCAAACCAAACAACAACAAAACCAACCCCACAACACGAGTTTACTATCACTACTACTTTGTTGTTCAAGACCTTGAACAAAATCATACTTTATATTATTTTGGTGTTCTATGCATGGTTTTATTGGGGTTTATATTTTTTTCTGTACTGTGCAAGCTTAAGATGAATATGTGGTTTGGTTTAAGTATATTATGGTTTGGAATAATACTTGTAGAATTTATAAGACCATCTGCCTAAACTGTTTGGCAATGGAAGATCTTTGTTTTATGAGAAATACTATTAACAAAATGGGATGACGGTTTAAACACTGAAAGACACCAGAGTGATCTCATGATGGTGAATTGTTTTGAGATCTTGATTTAAGATAGGTGAGTAGCTCTCTGGGAGAGGAGATTGTAGGTCTGATCAGAAGAGGTGGTACAGCTCTGAATTTGAGTAATATCTGTTCTCCTGAGGAGAAAGTTTTTTCTATTAGTAGCTTTAGGAACTCTGACACTGATGCACTCTGTTTCTTGTTCGTTGTGGCTGCTACATGTAGCACTAGAGGTGAGTCACCTGTACAGCATCAGAGGCTGCTGCTAAAAGGGGCTTAGCATAAAGAAACAGATCTAGTGGAAGACTTGGTCATCTGTTGTTATCTGTTACCTGCTCACTACGTTGTAGTGTGCGATTAGTTGGCAAAAAAACGGATGGCAGTTACTCATGCGTAGATTCACTTAGAGTTATCATATGACCCTGAGCCTTAACTATGAAGCATTCCGTGCCTACATTTCAATCGAACAGCTCATGAAACATGGAGGAATGAGTAGTAAACTCACAGACCATATCTGTCCCCCAAATGTTTTGAAAATTAAAATGCATGCCTTTTTTTGGTAGGAGTTTATTATTTCACATTTTTTAAAATGCAGTCTTAAATGTTCCTAAACATTTGAAGTGCTTCAGGTAAAACAGGTACCTTCAAGAGTGTTCAGGCTTTTAGTTTGTATGTAGTGATTTAACTTTGTTTTCCTTTTTTTGTCTAATACTTTGTGAACAGAAGTGAAAAATAAATCACTATGTCTTATATTGCCCGTAATTTCTTAAGCAAATTATGGTTTGATTCTACAAGGTGTACTACCAAATTCAGCTGAAAAAATAAATTACTCAACACCCTTCCAGGAATGTCTTTCGTCAATCCGTTCACTCTGAGGAATGTATCCGGTGCTTGCAGACAAGTGCCAAGTCAATGTGGCCAAACAAAGGCTATTTCTGGTTTTGAAACTCAGAGCTGTGTTAATATAGCACTGATTTCAAGCTAGTAAGACCTCTAGGAAGAATGTACATAGTTATGCTGCAAAGGTAGCTTCTGCACAGGAGCTGGCACACGTGTCCAGTGAACTCAGTTAGATGCATGTATGCTGGAGCACACACAGTTGGTATACTATAGGTAGACCTAACATTACATAAAAACAAAGTGATTTAGTTGATAATAAATAGAATAAAGCTGAAGCCTACTAATTTTTCACAGTTTCACATGAATATAGCCAAACCCATCACATTTGAGCCTCTGATTTGAAATTTAAAAGCTAAAAGGTTTTCAAAGCAGTATTTTTAGCTCTTCTTTGTGGATCTTTTATCAGATTATGGCATTAACATAAAAATATGAGCTTTGGTGAGAGGCACTTCAGCAACCTAGCTGCCACTGCTTGTAGTGAGAAAATGGAGGTAATCTCAGTTTCTCAAGCTGAGAACAATTATTACCAAATCTGTTAATACTGAGAAGTCATACTTCTTATCACTAACCTCTTAACTACATGAATGTTAAAACATGTTTGTAGATCTGTGTTACATCTCTCTAAATCATGGCTATTAGAGCATACCCGTAGTTATGAAGCAAGTCAGAAGTACTGAATCTTTTTTAAAAATGCGTTTTAATAACTTGATTAAAAATATGATACCATCTGTTTACCCATGAAAGTAGTTTTTCCCTGGAACTCAGTTACATAGCCTTAAGAAGGAATTCAGCAAAGGCTAACAGTGGTGCTGTCTTCTCTGTTTTGGTTTGCTTTTGCTGCAATGTATCAGTGACTTTCATATGGAATAGTAATAAAGGCTGTAGTTTTGATATATGTGATAACTCACCTTCATATTGCACGTGTGCCTCGTGGAAATACTTTTCAAATAGCTATTTTTTAAATCTGAGCTGGCCTTTACATGTTTTATCTGATAGAAAAATAAGTGGATAAAGGAAATCTTTGCATCAGTGAAGTCAGTGGCAGAAATCCTGTTGACATCACTGGAACTTATGACTTAAGCTTTGATATGCTAGCAGTTTTCCAGAGCCCTAAGATTAATATTGTTTCCTGTAAATTTATTTGAAAAAAGTACTTTGCAGTAAGCATCTTTTGAAATAAGTTATGTGATATTAGTTGGAATTCATGCAACTTCATGAAGTGCTTTTAAAATTGTGTTTAAAATAGGCAGATACTTTGGCATATGGGCTGTGCTATTGCCTGTCTATATAGTTTAACATATTTAAAGTGCTCTGAATATTCAGTGTTTGGGTTTAACCTAAAATTGTATGAGATGCGTAAGTAGACTTCAATACCACTGTTTCTGTGGCAGTTTTTACAGTATCTGCCTCATAATGAAATGAGCAAAGTAAAATTGTTCTACAACACTTATTTGTTATTTGTTGAAAGATTTATATTTAACGTGATTTGACTTGATTTTTTTCAAGTTACTGATATAAAATTACTTTCTTTATAAACCCAGAATAAATCTAAATTGAAAGTTCGGTGCTTTGGAATTGTTGCAAACTTCATCTTGGTATTCCAGAGTTGGAAGACTGAGACATCACAGAGAAACAGTAAAGATTTAAATGGACATTTGGGAAGTCCTTTTCCTCAAATTTTGAAATAAAAGGTGTGATTTCCTGGATTTGAAGTGATTTTTAAATGAATGCTGTGTGGAGAATGAAGCAAGTAAAGAGGGCTTCCCAGAAAATGGAGAGTATGCTGCCTTCTTGGAATTCAGACGTATGGGAGAGATGATTCTGGATAGAAATGTACATTTTGGTTATATGAAAAACCCTTTATTATGTCAGCCGAAATGCTACTTGGCAATAAAATGTATGATTTTAACTTATGGTCCCTTCCTTGTTGTTTGTCCACCATTCAGTTCTAATGGTGACTGTAAGGCAGGTGGGGGAAGTGAGGACTAATGTAACTTTAAAGTCCCTGTGGGCATTAAATATAACAAATTCAGGATGATCAGTGGGGGCTGGAGGGATGATGTAACAACTTAGCCATCACAGTTCAGTAAGTGACAGGAAAACTCAAAAAGCAAGCAGTCTGAAAATCAGAAGTTTGAAATAATTTGAACTGCCTCCTCCTGAAACTTTTAAACCAGGTCATGCATTTCCAAGAGCAAAAGCTTGACCTGATATTTCAGATGAAGTACAAGAAGGCACATAGAAGTTCAGGAACTGGTCTGAGATTGAAGAGTCTTGAAAGACAGCTGAAAATATTTGTCTTCCTACCTCAATTGCCAATAAGTTTGGACTTTCAGGATATTTTTGGAGGATGAGAATGGCATGTTGCAGGTATATAAGCATTGGAAAACATGTTAACTGGAAATCTTTGCCTGAAAAAAACACTTCAGGTCTCTCACAGACTAGGAGGAAACCGAATGAGTCTTCCTTACCAGTGTGTGCAAATGGCAGCAGAAGAGACAGTCAATTTTGCTCTCTGTTCACTTTTCCATGTTTGGAAAGAGGCTTAGATAGACACTATTGTTCAAATGTTGGGTTTCGAGTATTTTAGCCTTTGTAGATACCGAATTCCCAGCAGAAGCCTTGATATTTAACAAATGCTGTTTTCATCCTTTACTAAAATGCTGAATTCCTAAGATGGTTGATGTGCAAATTTTTATGTCTGTATACTTGTTACTTAACCATAAACCAGAATATCAGAGCCATTACAAAGGGTATATGTGGAGAGGCTGTATTTTGGATGCTTCTGAGCTTTAGACCAGGCTTCTTAGTCTTTGTTATCTCAGGATTTTTGAAGGAAGTAGTGCAGTGTCTTGAGCAGGTGGAGAGACCATGTTGATGCTGTCCTGTGAGAAGCAAGGTCCCAGAAGGATCTTCTGGTATCCATTGAGCTACTGTTTCCAGCCCTGTATTTTTATTTTGTTTTTAAGTCAGGGTGTCTAATTTAAAAATTCTGTGGAAAATGCATGTCTCTTTCACAACAGAAAATTAATTTTACCACTGAAAGGATCCTTCTAAAAACACAGATCAAGGCATAACACCTTTCTGGTATTTCAGGCAATGCTCTTTAAGTCAGCTTAGGCTCCATTATGAGCATTATTTGCCTTTTTTGAAGCTCTTTTCAGTGAAAGGAAGTAGGGGCAAAATATGTCTCTTGTGTAAAGCTCTGCTATGCCTGCCCCTCACAATTACTTTCTGTGAAATGTTCAGGAACTGCCCCCTAGTAAATGACTCAGTTTTCTGATGGATCTAATAGTGAGTGTGCTTACCAGGATCCAATCATCTTGCTGCATTCACATTTTTTCCCTTAAAATGTAGAAAATGTATTCTAGTCAGAGGACTAGAGGGCTTAATTTGTAAGGAGATGTAAGAACTAAACTAAAAAACATTATCAGCCTAAAGAAAAATTTGTCTTAGCAGGACAGTTTTAGTACAGTAGTCAAAAGACTGTCTTTCAAAATGTGTATGTAGGGTAAGCTAACATGTTTTACTAGGGAACGTTATTTATAAATCTAAGTTCTAGGAAATAAAAGCTGTGGTGAAAACTGTTGGATGTTGGATAGGCACCTATCAAACAGTACAGTCAGGAAAATACATTCCGTCCATTCAAGGCACCTAGACAGCTTTTTCTCAACAAGCAATTAGAGCAATTTTCAGAATTTACTGCTTACCCAGTAAGTTAGATACCTCTTATTAAGAGATGCTGTTTCAGGAAGTGTTAATTAAAATCTTCAGTCAGTGCAGTAACTCCTGTGGTAAGTACTGATTCAGGTTGGTGTATAAATTCAGTATGTTAGCATCAAATAAATAGGTGCCAAAGTTTCTAGTTAAGTGAGATTGCTCAGGAAGGACAGCTAAGCAGCTTCAAGCAAAGTCTTATGCAATTCTAATTATTTTCTGTTGAAGTAGGTAGTGATTAAACAGGTATTGGATGGAAATATCAAATAACTCATTAATTTTTATATAAGGTGTATTTTTGGTAACTTTATTAGACATTTAAGGAGTGCTATGTCTTGGCTGTCAGCTGAAATCCAGTTACTTCCTAAGTAAGTAATGTACTTAGCAAGAACTGATAAAGCCCTGTATGAAGTCAATTTTTTAGCCCATGGTTGTCATGTTTTTTCCAGTCCTGACCATGAGAAATTATTTTAATCTTCAGCCTAAATGTGCACAAAGCCACCTGGAATGGAATAACCTGATGCAATTGTACCGGCTGGAGCTCTTTGTCTAGATAGCAACTTTGTGTAAAAAGACTTGGGTGCTAGGGGATCCTGGTGGACAGCAAGTTAACAGCAAAGCCAGCCACGAACTCCGCTGGTTTAGTAAGCACAAAAACAGAAGGTCGAGGAAAGTCATTACTCCCCTCTATTCAGCACTTGTGAGATGACGTGTAATACTGGGTCCAGCCACAGGCTCCCCAGTACAAGAAAGACCTTGACTGAAACAAGTTAAACAGAAGACCACCAAGTTGGTCAGGAGGCACATGTTGTGACATACGTGGAGAGGCTGAAGGTATTGGATTTGTTCAGCCTCAGAAGCGAGAATACTGAACTCTTATTGCTGTCCACAAGTACCTAATGGGAGGTATAGAGAAGACGGAGCCAGAGTGTAGTGTAAAAGGATGGGAGGAAATAGAAGTTGAAACATGAGAAATTATGGCAATACACGCTTTTACGAGGAAGGTGGTAAAATACGGGATGAGTTTACTCAGAATTGTCTTCTATGAAGACATTAAGAACTCAACTATATGAGATCCTGAACAACCTTCTCTAACTGGACATGCTTGGAGCAGGAATTTGGACTATGTCACCTCCCTGAAGTCTCTTCCAACCAATATGATCCTATAATTCATGGCCAAGTTAAGCTATGCTTTTGGCTCGGTTTTGTCCTTGAGCTTTATCAGTTCTTTTTCTACATATAATGTTAGCTTGTCAAAATTGTGTGTAGAGATGAATTAATCAAATTCTCTCCATGTCTTTGCTGGGTTGTCTTGATCTCCCTGCGTTTCCTTTTGAACAGGCTGTTCATTCTCATTATCATCTTAGGCTTTTTATTCACTGTTCTGAATGTAGCATACAGTCTCCAGAAATCATTAGCAATTCTATTAATATGCTAATATCTGTGCTACATTTTGTCTTTTTCAAAAAGATCATGATTGGTTAATTGATAAAAGAGGTAGTTCTGCAGTGACATTGACGTTTTCAATGCTTATAGCTTCTTGATGGTTGTTTTGTTCCAAATATTATAGCTCTTAATCTGTTGTTGTTGTTGTTGTTTATTCTGATACAGCTTTTATACTCTTCTAATGTTTACCATTCAGTAGTTTTTACACATTTATGGGTAGAATATCTTCTGGTAGGACAGAACGGAGTGAATGAAGGGAAATCAAATTTTCATGTTTTCCTAGCACCTTATAAGGTGTATGTGCAATGTTGTAACTCAGTTATGATAAGGCTGTAATTCTTCAGTTACAACAGTGTTTGCAGATTCAGACTGTTACAGTTAAATTCAAATATTCATTTTGGGGATAACAATAAGAGCAGCAAATTTTAATATTTATTTATTTTAAGTGAATGAAAAATTATTTCAGTGCTTCATAAGAGTTTTCTTTTGCATCAAAGAATGTATGAAATTGAAATAATTGAAATTGAAATTGAAAAGCAATTGAATTGAAAAAAAGGTAGGATCAAGAAGTTATAAAAAGGCTTGTTTTCAGAAGCGAAAGCATTTGCAAGATAGTGTAGTGGCAGATGTGTTCCTCCTCACATGAATATAAACTAAAACCAGCTACCCTGTAAAATAGTTTTCAAATCATTATCCAGGAAAATATAATTATGTGAAAGAAATTACTACCAATAAAAACTGCTTTACAACTATGCACATTTAGAGCTTAGACTTTCCCTTTTTACCACCAGTCTCACAGCTGAAGAGTGCAATTTTGGAATTACTCCATAGCACACTGGCTCTAATCAGTTGCTGATTCCTGCGTGGTTGTTCAGTTCAAATTCAGTCCACCGGTAATGTCAGTAATGTCTTTACTTGCTTTGGGTATTAGACTCCCTGATTGTTACTAGGGGGGAACTTTGGCCATTCCAGGTGCAGAGTGGGAATGTGGGCCCATATGAATCCGTGACAGGAGGAGTTTTAGGAAAGCAGATTGGGTAGGTGAGAGAAAAAGACATGGACTCCAGTCATGACTGGTAGTTTTAATTCCAGAGTTCGTGGGAGATTGTATTATACCTGGCAGTCTTTTGTCATACAGATTGCCAAAAAGATGGAGAACACTGGAAAGGTATGGGAATGATTGATTTCTTTGTGCTTGAAGATATGAAGGTAGTAAGGAAGGCAGCATACATCTCTACCACTGTAGATGAATGACACTGGAAATTGGTCTGAAAGCCATATGCATCGTGCTGTCGAGCTTGGCTTCCCCAGGATAGGTCTAAGGGCATAAGACCACCAGGAAACAGCAGTTTTGGCTGAGATAGGGGAGTAACAAAGCAGGAGGATGAGCATATGTGCTCAGGAACGAAGGCAGTGTCACTCCATCAGCTCAGGAGTTCATGAGGTACTCAGAGAAGGTAGTAACATGGAATGCAGAAAGTGCTGTTTTGGCATTTTCTGCTAAAAGGACAGAAAATCAGGCTTTGCTCTGTTTCTGGGAGGAAATAGTCTCACAGCGATAAGAAAAGAGCAGGACAAAGTGAGGAAAGGGATGCATACAGTCAATAGTATTCCTGAGCATATTGCAGCCAGGACAGCAACCAGCAATACATTTCAAAAACAAATTAAGCTGGCCCAGACATTTGGGAAGTGTGGGCAGAAGTTCTGGTGGCACTCTGAGGGACAAAATTGCTTGAAATAAGAATGGGAGATTTAGGCAAGCATGATGAGCTAATGACTTAAGACTTTGATGAATGGAGAAATATAGGTGAGTTATGCTTGAAGTTCATGATTGCATCAAATGTGAAGTTTTGCATGGTAGGCAGTGGGGAGAGATTGGGATGATCTGTTCCTCCAGGCTCTTTACATGGGGTTTGTTACACTTTGATGATGCACAATTGATAAAACCTCCCTCCCTTGCCAAATGTGAGGTGGATGCTCAGCCAGAGTCTGGCCTGCTTTAAAGTGTAAGCTAAATCACAGAGGAGTGGATGGGAATGCCGATAAACTGACAATTCAGGGGATTTCAGAAGTTCATTTTGCGGTGGGCTCTCAGTTCCCCTGACAGATTAGCCCAGGAGAAGCACAAAGTGCTTCTTGGGTCAAGTACCAGAAGACTTCTGGTTTTAAGGTGGACAGCATGTCATCTAGTAGCATGGAGTTACAACCTACCTAGGGATAGCAAAAAAAATATTGTCACTTAGAGGGAAAATTTTGTTCATCCTTAAGACCAGTGAGTATTAGGGGGACCAGTGAATTCTGGTTGATTACCACTTGTCCTCTCACTTTAGATATAAAATTTCATTTTACTCTGGCTGAGCAGCCAGAGATGAGAGAATGGATCCTCTGTTATGCTCTGTGGGATACTGTTCCTTTCACTAAACATCTTCATTCATACATTCCTGTGGTTTTAGAACATGGCTTACAAAAGATAATAATATTTTAACTACTATTGATAAACCTCATGTGATTTTAATCTGTTAAGATTCAAGTTCTAAGGCCAGGCACAGTGGTTGCTCAACAGCTTGTGCAGTCTTCAATGCAGATGAGCCCAATGCTAGAATTAAAAAATTCAAAAGAATGCTTGTGTCATGCATTGCCCTAATGACTTCCTATTTGTCGTGCAGCATAGTAGAATTGTGGCTGGACTTGTGATTTTTTACAGGGCAACAGCAAAGAAGATAAGTAGTATTGTTTGAATACACAGAGAGCGCCCCAGGACAAATTCCTCACTCTTCTTACTCGAATGAGAGAACAGACATTTGCACTCAATTAGCAATCCTACGAAATGCTTTAGTTTTGCTGCCATGGGTAGTAACCCTGCGTGCAGTACATGCTACAACAATGGTCTGGGCCATCTTGGGGATGAAAAGCCAGACTGTCACAGGATAGCTGTATGGTTTACAGAAGTCCTTATGAGACATGAGTGAGCAGCCTGAGCCTGAAGGCCTTCTTGTAGAAGACCACAAGAGCCAGGGCCATGAACTGAATTTCAGGTTTCATTCTGAAAATGCTGGTTTTGGGGAAGCACCCTTTACACACAGCTGTGAGGGAGATTAAAACTTGTAGGACTACTAATAGTTGTGCTGGAAGTTTGTGATTTTGTTCAATGTTCCAAATGAAAAGTCTAAGAATGAAATAAAGGTTGTACTGTTAGACCATAATTACTAATTATCACAGCATAATTACTGTGGAAGAAGCAAAACCAAGGCTCTGGGATGCAGTCTACAGACATATGGTCTTGGAGACCACAGTTATGGCTGAAAAACCAAGAATGCCAAAAAACAGTGGGGTTTTTGCAGAGCTGAAGACCATGGTTGGTATTGGGTCTAGAGGAGTAGCAGGCAAGGTGGAAGGCATAAAAATGCTGGTATTGCAGAATATTGTTGGCCCAGCAAAATATGTAACACTGTTACAGCAAAGACTGCTCATTTGATAAGGCTAAAAAAAAAATCTGCATCTTGCTAGAGAGTGTTTATGGCAACTGTAAGTCCCATGAGTGTAAACTGCTTTTCTGAGTCTGCTGGGCAGTGGACATGTGTCCTGCTAGGAAAGAAGAGGAGCTCCTGGAACGAACACCCTTGATACTGTGCTCACCTTACAGAACAGGGGGTATGCCCATTGTAAACAAGTTCACAAGGAGTGTGTCTACCAGGAGAGGCCACTGGCAGAACACACGAGTTCTGAGGGGGTATTTAAAAGTTCAGTGTTACCTTTACTCCCAAATGTAGCAGAGGAGGTAGAGCAGGAGGCATTCATGGAGGACGTGCAGCAATGGTAATGGCACGTCCAGGTGTTTGGAGCTAGGCGATATGTAGAATACAGATTCGTAAATTTAGGCTATCATTTAGGTATCATTATTGGAATTATATTAGATGTTTTAACCACTCATGCCAACTGCTTGAACATGGTGATTATGCTCAGCTTCATCTTGAAGCTGTCAACATGTACAATCCTCCATATTCTTCCACTAGTTATTTAAGCAATATGAACACAGAATTTTAGACTGCATCAGTACCTCTCCTACAGAGTAAATGAGCTGTGGTTTTGATTAGACTTTCCTCTTGCCTATCATTGCTATAAATGCAATTGGAAGCATAGGACGCAGAACTGTAGTTTATCTGCCACTTTAAAATCATAGAGAAAAAGTGGTACTTTTTAATTGAGCTAAATAACCATAGCTTCTGTTTTTCCGAGAGTCTCACAGGACTTGGAGAAATGAGGGATCTGATGTGTTGTTAATGCACCAATGTTCTGCACCAATATGTTAATTGGTGCAGAAGAGCTGCCTCACAAATTGGGGTTGTCTGTGCATAGGAAGGTCGTATTGATTGAGATCTCCTTGCTTGAAGACCCACTGCACGTTATATCTTAGGGGAAAAAATGCTAGGGTATTTTTAAGCCAAACAGTCACCATAGATATCCAAAGACCTCCTTCCTCCTTTCACATGATCAAAATTATCACAGGGTTAATGATGTCAGAAAGTTACTCAGGGCAGGAAATTTTTGTGCTGTATTTGTATTACAGGTGGTAACTGTCCATAACTACATCTTGCCAGCTCTGCTTATCACATGGCTCTGCAGTTAACGTGACTGTGAAGGTAACGTGTCCAAGCTGCAGACTGATGTCTGGGAATGTTTGCAGAAGCACAAGGCCCTGGCTGTTACAAAACAAACTGTTAATTTGGCTGTGATTTTTTTCATGAGAAACGCAAAGTTTGCATGGAAAACATCCCAGATAAAAAGGCTAAAAAAGTGAAATGTGTTATGGATAGATACGTAATCTAAACAAAACCTGTGCTTCACCCCTGTGTCGAAACTACAGGCAGGGAAGTGCTATGTTTTTGAGGACATGAAGCATATACAGAAAAGTGGGATTTTCACCCCTTGTTTCATACCATTTACATCATGCTCAGGTCCCACACTATTCCATACAATTTCATTAACCACTACACCCCTTCCCATTCTTTGATCTAATACACAGGTATTGTTCCCTTAGTCTATAGACCAACTCTGCAAAATGTCTATAAAATGTGTGCAAAATGCCTGTTGAATTAATTTAGTCCATTATTTCGGTCTCTATCTCTTGGTGCTTGTTACTGGGCACCAAAGCCAGCTCAGGTCAGGTCACTGCTTCCTGTAAGGCTTCTCCATTGACTCAGGTGGTTTCTGCTGTACTAATTCCTGTACCACACAACTCAAATTGTAGTTTACAACAATTTAGAGGTATATCCATTACAATCTCCATCCCTAGTCCTTTTGGGCCAGGTTATAGGGTTTAACATTGCAGTGAACTCCTCCCCTTGTTCCCAGCCTGGCTAACAACAAGGGGTTCCTGCTAGAACCCACTGTTAGCATAGTCCACATCACAGTCCTGCATGGGCTGCAGGGAGACAGCTGCTTCACCATGGTCTTCATGGCTGTGATGGAACCTCTGCTGCCCCTGCTCCAGTGTGGGACCACACCAATGGGAGACAGTCCTCCCTGAATTTCTCCAATGTGGGTCCTTCCCATGGGCTGCAGTTCTTTGCGAACTGCTCCAGGATGGGTCCCCCATGAGGTCACAAGTCCTGACAGCAAACCTGCTCCATCACGGGCATCTCATGGGCTACAGCCTTCTTCAGGCATTCACCTGCTCTGGCATAGGGTCCTCCGTGGGCTGCAGGTGGACCCCATGGACTCATTCATGTCACAGTCCATTCAGCTCAAGTTCACCCTGGCATTCCAACCTGTCCAGTACAGCAGCCCAGAAACAGCAGCAACATCCTGGCCATCTGCCAGCCCAGGCACATCGCCGTGGCTGTTACCCAGATGTTCCCAGGCATATATCTAATACAGGGAGGTGATAAGCTGTACGGCAACACAGCAAGTAGCAAAAGCAAAAACTGACCACTAATGAGCACTAGACTAATATGCAGTCATGCATGTGATCCCCATGATAAGCTCAGGAGCCTGCTGATTACTAGCTAAACAGCACTAGTAGCTATAAATTCAACCTAGCACATCCCAATCAGATCTGTCATTGTCTTGAACACTTTGTGCCCCACATTGAATGCCAAAAAGGACTGTCGTGGCTTAACCCCAGCCAGCAGCCAAGCCCCACACAGCCGCTTGCTCACTCCCCCACCAGCAGGATCAGGGAGAGAATTGGAAGGGTAAAAGCTGGAAAACTCGTGGGTTGAGATAAAGACAGTTTCATAGGGAAAACAAAAGCTGCGTGTGCAAGCAAAGCAAAACAAGGAATTAATTCACTGCTTCCCAAGGGCAGGCAGGTGTTCAGCCATCCCCACGAAAACAGGAACACATCATGCATAACAGTTGCTTGGGAAGGCAAACACCATCACTTTAAACATCCCCTTCTCCTCCTTCTCCCCCATAATTTATATACTGAGCATTATGTCATGTGGTCTGGAATATCCCTTTGGTCAGTTTGGGTCTCCTGTCCTGGCTGTGTCTCATCCCAACTTCCCATGCACTTCCAACTTCCTTGCCAGCGTGGCAGTACAAAAAGCAGAAAAGGCCTTGACTCTGTGTAAGCACTGCTCAGCAACAACAAAAACATCTCTATTATCATCACTGTACTCATCATAAATCCAAAACATAGCCCCATACCAGACACTGTGAAAAAAGTCGAGTCTATTCCAGCCAAACCAGCAAACAAGATGTGTGCTTTCATACCCATGTTAAAAGAAACTAGAGGCAGGAAAGTGCAATGTTTTTTGTTGCTACAAAGTGTACGCAGAGAACTAAGATATATGTTCCAAATTATACTCTTGTAATGGAGTTAGCAGCAGAACCACAGTAGGATGCTGCCTGCCCTACGTCTGCCCCTCTCCACCCCAGCTTCTAGTCTGCTAAGAAGCTTGCAGACTTCTTAGCCAGCACCGAATTGCCCATGGTCCCCACATATACATTCTCCCGAAGCAGGAATTTTTCTTCTGTTTTTCCATTTTAGCATGCGATGTTGCCTGTATCTTGCAGCGCAGTGCAAATCCTACATGCTGCCCCAGGAACTGCCATGGTCATCCTGGCAGCTTGGGTCAGGGTACACAGGGTCTCTTGATTGGACTCACATGAGTCTTGATCAGACTCACAGACTCACAGCCTCTTTGCATGAGAGGACTCACAGCCCTCTGCAAGGGCAGAGCTTGCTTGGAGATTTCTTGGTGGCCTTCTAAGGCTGGGGCATAGTCCTCCTGCATGTTCTAACTTGCTAGTATTCCCCAAAGCTTTTAAGGTTAGGGGGACCACCCTCCTAGACTTCTATTATTACTGCTAACATTACACTAATTGAACAGTGCAAACTGTAGACAGTGATCCTGAAACAGTGTAACAAAAAAAGTGATGGAATCTACACGTTTCAGAATACCAGAGGAAGGGCATAGGTGTAACCCTGCAACTCTTCTGCCTTTCTTCCCTGCCCTCACTTGGATCAAGGCTAGATTCATTCCCTGGCTTTTCCAGGCTTCCCAGTCTCTCAGCTAGAGAGGAAGTCACTAATTTCTGTCAATTCAAGCCCAAATACATGCTATATAATTATGACAATTGGTTCCTCCCAGTCTAATTCCATGTAATATTTCTTGTGGACAGTTTATTTTGCCTACGCTCTATTTGTCTTTTATCCAGTTGTAAGGCTATGTCTTCTTCACAAAGTTTGTGTTTAAAGGGGGATCTCGCAGTGGTTTCTGAGCTAATTGAGCAATTTCTGACTCCTTTCTCTGATATGACTTGTTGCCTGTTTCCCTAGCTTTGACAGGATGAACAATCAACTCTGACTAAAGAGGTATTCCAGTCTCCTTTTTCAAATCCTATAGGAATTATAACTAGATTCATATATCAGGGTGTATATATACATGCTTTACACAGTATACACACACTTTATAAACTATATACATATATATCAGGTAATAAATTCTACAGTAACAGTAATTTTATATATTTAAGCCCTTGATATTTAAAAGAAAAATGTATTCTTACAGGCAACAGAATATCTAGAATGGGAGTGACTTAAGACATTTTTTCTCTCCAGATATATGTTTTTTATGTAGCAGAGTGATGAGCTGAAAGTTAGCACCTTCTAGTTCAAAATCATGCATAATTTCCTTGACTGAGGCCATTTTCTTGTCTCCAAACCAGGTGACATTTCATGAGTTACAAGGCTTTTCTCAGCCCCCAGCCTTTTCATACAGTTTTCCATTTAGAAGACGTTAACTGGACGTTAAGTTAGTTCAAGGTGTAATGTCCTAAAGGAGGGTACAACCCAAATCAGGACTTGCCTTTGCATTACAGCATAAGATTTGTTCCTGTAAGGCAAAACTGGCTGATGTTGAGAGCTTATCTCTTAAAGAAAAACAGTGAGAACAGGTTGTTGTAGACATGTAGACAGTTTTTCTAAAATCAATTAGCATTTCTTAGTCAGTTAGCTTACAGCACACAGTGTCTAGATAAGTGGGATCAAAGTTCATACAGCAGACACAACTTAACCTGTGTTCCTGGAATTTGCCATAGCCGTGTGTCACTGAACCGCAGCTAAATTTAAGAAAAAATAAATAAAATCTCTTCTAAAGCCTAGCTCTTGTTTCTGTGCTCTTTGGTCACCAAAAGATGCCACTTCAGCACCAGTTGCTTCCCTGCTTCAAGCCTGGATGAAAATTTTCCCTTGGATCTTAGTTGGAAAGGTGCCATTTAAGCATGCTTTACTTCCTCAGGCTATTCTGATAGGTACTGTCCAACTGTATTCCAGTGGGTGATAATATATAACAGTATGGAGATCCTGAGGCATGATAAGAGAAAAAATCCACAGAGACTATGTATTCCAAATTATTGTGAAAATTATGATTTTTAACAAACAGTAAATTTAATACAGATATGAGTTTTTACACTTACTTAGTTGAACACAATTCTACAAAGAGAATAAAGTTATGCTAGTTAGTATTTCAGCATGACAAGGTGTATCATAATTTTAGTCAATATTCAGATTTGAAGCTGTAACAGTAGCTATTACAATAGTTTACAGAAAGTCCTTGTTTAGATTAGCAGTTTTCTATTGGTTTGCAAGATCATTATGTTGGCTAGCTTCCCTGATACATAAAAGTTATTTGCTCTCTTTATTGAGACTTATTGGTCAGAATCAGCCTGTTTGTGTAGATTCACTGCACTTCAGACGAAACAAAGAAGGTCCTAATTTTGCCCATGTCCTCTGAGAGTCCTCGTTCAGCAGATATATTAAAGAATATGGCATATAGCAGTCACTAGTCTGTTAATTAAAAAGAGAAGGTGAAGTGCCTAGTTTTAGTATAATAACCTGCTATTTGGAGTACTCCAGGTAGATTCTAAGCATTTATTGCCTGAAGGGCAACTGTGCTATTTCCCATCTCCCAAAGTAATATCCTTAATGAGTATGCAAGAAAGTACTCCCCACTCTTTCTACTGAAAACATAGTACTGTCCAGCAGAGAACTCACTCGTCCAAGCAGTGCATATCAGCCAACCCAACAGTGTTCCTTCTCTGTGATGAGGGGCTCTCACTGGGCAGAAGGGAGTCCTAGCATTGAGTTAAGCTTAATTTCCCTTCGGAAAAAAAGCAATGCAATTGGATTATGCAGGAGTTTCTTCTGCCAAGTACTCTGTGTCAGCAGAATGATAAAACACAGTTAAAATAGAGTTGTATTAAAGCAAAAATAATACTAACTTGCATTTTATCATCTTGGTGTTTTTATCTGCCACTCATTTGACAAAGTATTGTTCTTTAAGGAACTCTTTACATTTTTCTAGTATGACTCTTTGTTGTCCTCACTTATTTGGCAATAGGAAACTAGTTTCACAATTCATTTAAATCTTGGCAATGATTAACCCACAGTGCTTATGTTGCAAGTCAGCGTCAACTGTGTCTGCTAGCAGATGCCATTGAGAGGGCAAAGAGGGTATTCATTTTGTCACAGAACAACTTCGTGAGATACAATTGTTTTAAATATTTTCATGATGTTTTCCCTCCCTCAGTTTTCCCTCACCCAGTGTCATGCTTCAGCAATGACAAAAAGGAACAGGTGTACGTGAAAGTTATGCTGCTGTAAGCAAACATGTTGGTTTTCCTACTTCATGCTGTAGAGAGGTTTGCACTGCAGTCTTTTTTTAAAAGTGGTCTATTTCACCACTTCTGTAACTAACAAAACTTGCTCCAGCTGGCACAGACTACTGCTAGTCAGAAAAATCTACCATGCATCCTCTAAGGGTGCATCTCCACAGTTTTGGCATCTTTTCCACATAACATTCTCTCAGCTCAAGGTATAAGTGAAATGGTATGTCAAGTGGACAGAGAGAGAAAGGATGGAAAAGTTAATTCTGCAAGTGATGTTGAAGAATGCAACAAGAATGAACAGAAATTAGAGCTCACAGAGTTCTAAGACAGCAGTGCTGTTATATGCACCATACCACAGGCTTAGCATTTTTCATAGTGGGAGATGACTCTTACTCTATCACCAGAAAAGATGGAACCTGTTTTAATTAATATTCTTTTAGTGTTTCCTATATTGCATGGCAAACTACAGGAGCTAGGTTTCATGACATCCCCATACTACACCATACTACACAATACTGACACGGTAAGGCAAAAGTAGAAAAGATAGAGCAGAGGCTGAAGGCAACAGATATTATACCAAGTTTTCTAGTTTCCTTCTATTCTTCTGCTTTGTTAAAAAGCAAATTCTGTTGTGCCTAATTGGTGTGGGCTAGTGGTTGCATTTCTACAAAACCAGAAAGAAGTAGTGTGTGAAGAACCTGTGGAGGTAATTTAGTGCAGCCTCTTACACTAAGGGCAAACTTCAAGGGTAGACCAAGTTACTCAGGGCCTCATTTAGAAGAACATCAAGGAACACTCAGGCCTGTCTGCTCCCTTTGGGAGAGAAGTCAAGCCACAGTAACAAAAGCTAGTAGGTAGTAGCTTTTCACTGGTTCCACAGCGCCCAGGTGAGACAAGCAGGCCAGGCTCTGGATAACAAAGCTCATGGTGAAGCACAGCTGTGATGGAACTTGAGGCAAGTACACCTATTGCACAGGTCACACAGGGACAGAAGGCCCAGGCCTGAACTTAAAGGGCCTTGACCCAGGGACAGAGAGTGTGAAGGTAAAATTGTCTCAGGTGAGGCTGGTCAGTGCAACTTTGGCCTATTAGTGCATTTAGGATCTTGACAACAAGTTTCAGACATCATTAAAATGAAAAAGAATGGAAACAATAGCTTTCTTTACTAGGTTTCTTCATAAACAGGGATACTAAACCACATAAGATCGCTCTCCAAATAGAGGAAATTCAGCTCTGCTGCTTGGAGCAAATCAATCTGAAGTCTCAAAAGAAATTAGCCTACTGTGGCCTTTTCAACAATCCTGCTGGACAATTAAGCAACATCATATGGCATTCCTGGAGTTAAAATACATCATGTGGTTTCTTTTCATCTATTTTTTCCTGTAACTTCTAATATTGACTGTTGGTACTGGTCCTTGAGACAATATTTATCCCTTACCTTTTGGGGAGTTTGTCAGCCTCTCTGCCTGCTATGTGTTGCACTTGGGAAACTTCCTCTGTTGACTACTGTAAGTTGCTGTCTAGAAAGGCAGAATTCCTATTCCAGGTGCCAGAGATCCACGTACACACCTTTTGGCTTTGTTGTTTATCCATCTGATCGTTACAACAAAATAGACAATATGCAGGTTTTCATACAGTAAACTGAAACCACAAATTTAAGAAATGCTGCTATCTGTCACAGCATGCCCAACCTCACAGACTAAGAAGCACCATAAACTATCACCATGTAAACTTATGACAGGATAAAGTGGCCCAATTCAGCCTGAGGATTTCTACAAAGCTGAGCCATGAGCTTTTTTGCTTTAGCAAACCAATACAACTCTTGAGTTTCACTTTTTTTACAGAAGCTACAGGAGTTTACTGAAAGAAAAAATTGTTATGCAAAGCCTGCCCATGAGCCAACAGCATTGCTCTGCTGGCAACTCAAGTATAATCAAGTATGTGCATTTAATGAAAAATGACTCATTAAAGGATTACAAAGCAAATCTCAATCTTGTTAGAAACCTGTGTTGTGGTATCGGCACACGCTCTGGCATATCATTACTCAGTAAACATGCTGGCATTGTAAATATATATGACACCCCTAATTTCCTCAGCCTTTGATTAGCTGAGGAATTCATATATCTGCTGAATGGAGGAATAGTTGTTGAATCCAGTTGTGTTCCAAGCCTTTTATAAGTAAAAATACTTGCCACTAGTTTTGCAAATATTGTTCAATAATTATACATACACAGGGTTTTTTTCTGTGATGGTATCCTAACATGCTTCATACTGTAGTGGATACAACTTCCTAAATAACCCAGCAAAGAATCATCCAGAATGTTCTCTTATCAACGTGTTTATTATTTATATGAGGAGTCAACCATGCTGCTTGATGTCGTATTTCAGTAGCATTCCACCTTCATACCAATTTCTGCTCTTCTGTCAGCATGCTCTAACCGTGGAAGACTGAACCAATTTCTTTAATAACAGAGAGGTTATATAGTGTTTCTGGAGCTGCTGCCGAGTATTCCATGTTCACAAAACAGTGTGAATACATCACTATGGTCTTGTTCAACCTGCCTAAAAAGTAACAGTGTACTACTTGAATTGACTGTGTTGGCAATGACTAATTTCATCAGGTTTTCATAGAATTGTATTTCCATGTGCTTTGAATGCAAGACAGACATGCAATCTGATACTTTGCTTCAGGCGTGTCTTGATCACCATAGATGTGAAAAGGTACTGCAGCATCTCTGCAGAAATGCCCTAGGCATGAACACTTGGGCAATTGACACTCTCTAGCTCTCACAAAGTTAGTCTACTGCAGTGTGCTAACACGAACTGTGTCCTAGATGACTGAAATAATAGACTGTAAGGAAATGGGTAATGGCATGTTGTGATGTCCCTCTTCTGTCATTGAGGAGGCACAAGCAGGTAACAAACTAAGTCTTAGAACAGTACCACTTGGCATGGTGCACGGGACTCTGGAAAACACTCATTCGACAGGAAATAAAAAGCACAGTGAAGCTGGTTTGCATTTTAGTCACAGTAAAGGAAGGACATAAATACCTGAATAGTCAGGCAGGTCTGTCAAAGGTCAAACTGAAAAGGTGTCAGACTCAGTTTGGGTTACATTTATCCTTTTCGGAGTTACTGCTTCCCAAGATAAATTTTCACTTCTTGTAGTCCTAATCCTCATATATATTTATGGCTGCATTATAAAGCCTTAATCTTTTCAATTCATATTACAAAGGCTTTCTGCCATTACTTACTGCAACCATTGTCACCCACAGACTTTACTAGAAAATCTAAATGGCTGATGAAAAAAGTGTCCGAGAAAATCCAAATCTTCCTAGCACCCTGTTTTATGCTTTATCTTTTGTCTGCCTCTGCTAACAGCTTGAGATCTTTGAGAAAGCAGTTTTGAAATATATGGGAAGTGTATGGAGTTAATTCCATAGAAATTTCCAATGGATTTTCAGTTGGTACCAAATCAAATGCCTTGGCTATTTTTCATGTGGACTGTAACACTAGAACAACTTTAACTGTTCAGACACATTATCTTGTCCCCCAAAATATATGGATCATATGGATCATGATTATCTTTCCTCAAAACAAAATTATCATTAAGCCCATTAGCTCAACTTTCCTGAGCCAATATTTTTCTTTAAGTATTGATGACTCAATGACAGTCATTCCCTCTCTTGGAAATTTACCTTTTTTTCAAGGTTTCTAAAAATGCAACATTCCTGAGTTCAAGAACTCAGTGGCTAGCTTATTTTCAGTTTCACGTACATAAGCTTCACTAGTCCTGATGACTTGAAAATGTGTAATATCAGTAAGATATTTGTCAGTCACATAGACTGTTAAGCATTCTTCTTTCCTTCTTTGCTATTTCTGACTTTACTTTTTTTTCTGCGACAATAAATGTATGGTTTTTTTCTTTATAGTGATTTATTACTAATATCTCAATAAATCAAAGATAACACAAATTTTTAAGGTATTGGTGTTTTAGTGACATCATTAACTTCCTTAGACACGTCTTGTTTTAAATCACCACTTTATTTTAGCATTAATTTTATCCTTTTACTATTCTTTGTATATAAACTAGTTTCTTACACAGATCTTTATGTGTTCCAGTTTTTAGTTTATTTTTTTGGGGGGGTGTGGTAAAACATTCAGTAAACCCCGTTATTGTTAACAAGAGGAATGACTTCTGAAGGTTCATCTGGATATATCTGTTTGAATTGGTGCTGTCCCGCTGCATTCCTATCTTGCCAAACAGAAAGATGGTGATGGTGCAAAGCTCTGTGTTTTCAGGGAATGTCACAAACTCAAAGCTTTTCCCCTTTTATTTTTTTCAACAAAACACTCATGTAATGTTATGATTCCATCACTGTGCTTTTTAGACACAAATCTATATAATCTCTTAATCTTATTCTACTTTGCTCTTTTTTATTTCTTATTCCAAGAAGCGTACCATCAGAGTAGTCTGCGGTAAAACCTGGCATGTATCACAACACTACTCATCTCATGCAATTTCAAAGGAAATTACAATAAATAAATGAATGTAAGAAGTGAGTTACTTTTCCCAGTCAAAGGTCCTCATTGTGCAATAACTTAAAGAGGTTCAAAACCCACAGCTCTCACTTTACAGGATGTCCCTCTAATGGGGGACAACCCACAAGCCCATATGAATTTACCATCTTTGCTCCACTGAACTGTGTCTGTTTTTCATCAGATTGTTCTCCATGGTTATGACAGACGAAACAGAAGAGAGTTGGAAAAGGAAGTGCTTAAGATCATTAAAAAGTTGTTTGGTCCAAAACTTCTCCTTCTTTGGCTCTTAGCTATTGTAAACAAAAAAATAATTGTATCAGGTTGGAGTAAAATGAAGGCTGCAGTCCTAATTTCTCCCCACTCAACCTTTTGTGCATGCAGTATGATATAGTTTCCGTCTTTATTGTACATGAGTTTCTTTCAATAGACTTCTCAAGGCACCAGACGGATGTTCCTTTAAAAATGATCAGCTATTGAAAATTTTCTTCTCAATGCTCATACATGATCCCAAACCTTATATATTGCATGCTGTTGTCATGGTTTAGGAACGGTAGTCCCAATTTAGCAGTCCGACTAAAAAGAAAACCACAAGCTGCCCCCCTCCCTCTTCTGTTTGGAGATACAGAAGGCAGAGATTACATGTTGAGCTAAGAACGATTTACTGGAAGCAGCAAGGAGGTAAGAAAATGAACGGTAACAGCACAGATACCGATAACAAAAACGTACAAAGAGAGAGTGATTTACATGCAAATATGCTCACTAAACCTGGGACAATGAAAACCGATGGTGGACAGACCCTCCAGCTGCCAAGCACACCTTCTTCTCAGAAGCGAGAATCCCTTACTTCTGCCCCCGGTGATGACAGTGAAGGGATAGAATAACAACCTAGACAGATTTACACAGCTCCAGGCTCCACCCCCTCACAGCCACTGTGAAACAATTAGCTCTGTCCTGGCCGAAAATTAGTCCTTGTTTTGAAGAGGAAATTATTATTTTGTGTATATATTTCAAAATTACATTTACTATTCTAATTTATCATTGTCATTATCTAATTCCTTCACGGTATTAATTTTGATTATAGTCTGTACCATAACAAACATCCTTACCTCTCTAGATAACATCATTAACACTGGCGATCTGCTATCATTAGCAAAGAAAACATTCCAGTAGCTTTTTTAAGCTTGGAAAAAGGCTGAGGGAGAAGGAAGAAACTCCTTTTTCATGCAGCTACTATTCCCGTTACTGTAGTGACACCATGGTTTGAATGGGAAGCCCATTACCAAGTATCAAAATGTAACCATGCATCTTTCCCTCTCCTTTTGTTGCTGCTCCACCATCTGCCACCTCACTGCCACCTCTGATGGCCAGAATCACTTTCCCTACCCCCTTTTCTGAAGACTTCTGCGCTGTGGGACAGTCTGTAGTGTTACATAGACATCTTCCATCTCAATGAGGTATGGGACCCACAAAACCACCAGAGTCCCCTTCCAACAGACACAGATACAGACTGACATGGATAGAGTCTTTCTGCTTTATTCTAGCACTTTGCTGGGAAGGCTGAAGAGCAGGAGACAAGAAAAATGCCCTTGGCTTCTAAATCTGTTTTCTCTACTTTTGGAGTGGAGATGCTACAACCTCTTCTGAGATGGAAGCTGGAAGTAAACAAGAGCTGTATCTCACCACTGGTGCTACATCATTAATATTTAATTTGATACACTCCTCATCCAGTGATTCTTCGAATCTGCTTCACTTCCAGTCAGAGTTTGTATGCTGATTCCAGCCCGAATCACAGGACCTTCACCTGAGCACTGCAAACCACGGCTGCTGCGTAGGAGAGATTTCTGGGAACCATCTTTATCTCCTGGTAGTCCAAAGGCATACGGTGGACTTTCTCCTCCACTTGTCCAAAAGACGACTGTCAATCTCCTGCTTGGGCCTTCTGGATGCTGTCATCCCTTCAGTGATCTGTAGGATAAAGGTCCTACAGAGCCTGGCCCTGGTTTCCTTTGGAAGGCAGTTTCCGTCTGGCGGGACCTAGACGAGCAGCAGCCCGGTGGTCTCAGCGCTGCAAGGATAACTGCAAGGCGAGGGCTGAGAGCGAGAGGATGCGCCGGGGCCCGTTCCGCGCCCCTCCCTCGGCCCCGGTCCCGG
>VZRJ01001056.1:123968-201095 GCA_013397565.1 Ptilonorhynchus violaceus | reverse complement strand
CGGCCACGGGAGCGGGCGGGAGCAGCGCCGCCCGGGGCGGTTCAACAGGCGGGGAAAAGTCATGGAATCGATCGTTTAGGTCGGAAAAGACCTTTAAGATCATGAAGTCCAACCGTTAAGCTCTCTTAAAAGCTAAGTGCTGTTGGAGCCCACTAGGGAGAGGGCTAGGAGGAAAGATTCAGAATGCGGAGAAGAGTACTGTTTTACCTGCCTTGTTCCGGGTGTTTGTCCAGCCACGTGCTTCTGCATCAGAGCCCGTGTCTAGGGTTAAGTAGGTGTTTGCTACGTGCTGCCGTGGCGTTCGGAGCCTTGCCTCTTGCTAGGCCTCGCTCCTGAAGCCTCCTGGGGGACTAGAATCAAGCCGAAGGTGGAGCTCGGGCATCATGAGTGGAGGTCTGCTCCGGACAGCCCCTTCTCCAGGGGCATGAGTAGTTCTCTACCAGCGTTGGTGGGAAATGAGTGCTTATTTTGAATGACGAGGCACTGCTGGGAAGGGAGTAATTCTCGTGGCTCTTAACACTTCCTTTTTCTGAAGCGTGCTGCAGCAGCGATACCAAGTATGGTGTGTGAATCGCTGCTAGCATTACGAGAGCTAGTTCACGTCTTGCACATTATTTTGGACACTGTGTTACAATCAGTGCTTTTGTAAAGCTGTGGGCGTTTTTTTTTTAACTTTGTTGGATGATCACAGGTGAATAGGTGGGGTTTTGTAATAGGCAGTTCTTAACAGCACCTTCCCATTTTTTGTGGTATAGATGACAAATAAGGCTAATACCGTGGGATGTCAATGTAAAGAGATGAAAACAGATATTTGACGAACTTAATATATTTACATTATTCTAAGAAGCTAATACAGTAAAACACCAAGCTGACAAAGCTGGGTTATTTTCTTCCAAAGCTTTCTCCTCTTGAACCCCTACTTACCCATAAAAGATATATGCTACATATAGTTGCATCCCCCTTAGTATATTCAAGTGATGAGTAAGTGTTCTAATAACTGCCTCTTCTTTTTTCAAACTAAATGAAATAGAAAAACCAAAACAATATAAACTGTGGCGACAGTTTGTTTCTTGTACTAGATGGATGACTGCAGTACAGCATTAATCTGGACAAATTTACTTTTGGTAGAAGAGCTAGTCAGAGAGGCATCGTGTATGGTGTTTGCTCAGATGGCATCTCAAAATACTGAACATAGATACAGGAATAGTTAGACAGGATTTGTTAGACTATATGTATATATGAAGCATCTAAAAGGCTTGGAACACTTTGAAATCCTGGGAAGGTGAGAGGAAGAGTGGAACTGCCACTTTCATAGTCGCTTATCACAACCCTAAAGGTCAGAAATAAAAAAAAAAATAGTTCTTGATGTGATTAAGTAGTGTTTTTGGGGACTAGTAGTTACATTTGCAAGATGTGTTTAAATACTGTTATGGATCTATATCAATTGAGTGGATGAATTTGTGTATGACTCTTCTTCCTGTGTATCTGTAAAATCAGAAGTAGAGAGGAGAATACTGAAAAGGGAAGGCATTGATTTATGTGTAAATTTTAGTCAGAGAGCTCTGACTTCAGTAAGAGATTAAATGCTACACTTTGACAGAGAGTTTTGGGAAGTGAAAGATATACTACTTACTGTTGCTTTGGGTATTGTATGGAATTGTTAAGTTAATGCTGTATAATCAAATAATTATTCTTGAGTCATTCTTTTGAAAACTCTAGAGAATTCTGAAATGTTAGTACAGCTAAAAGCTGCTGTAGTTAAGCCCATCTAAAAGCCTGCTGCTCAGAGAAGGACTGCTTGCCTTTCTGACTGCTCCAGCCTTGAGAAAAAGGCTAAGGAATAAATAATTTCTTTCCCTGTCCTCCTGTGCATTGCTGGGTTTGCTTCCTTTTTCTATCAGACACTTCACTGGCCTGGTTCAACGTGCTAAACTGTGAGTAAACTAAACTGCTGCAGAGGTAAAAGTCATGCTTCCCATGTTTTGGAGTTGAGGTGAGTGCAACAAAAAGTAAGAATGGCTAGGGTTGTGTTGAGGTGAGAGGTGGGGAAAGCTGAGAGCAGAGATGAAAGTAAGAAAGAGGAGAATGGCAGCTTCCCATTTGGCTCATCCTTAGCCTGTATAGCTCAGCATGTTATTTTGTTCCAGTTGTTTAGAAATCTAGAATGTTACCAATTTTGATTGAATTGTCTGTCTTAAAAAACAAGTAGTTTTTCCTTGACTACACTAGTAGACAAGTAGACTTTCCTTGACTGTTTTTTAAAAAAACCCCAACCCACCAAACACATAAAAACCCCCCAAACTCAACAAACCTGTCCCATCAAACTCAGTGCTTGTTTTTTTTGAGAGAATCAGCTGTATGCTGTTTAGCCATTAGATCAACAGTAAAGTAGTTTTGATTATTAGCAAGGCACTTATCAGTTAATGCACAGTTCTGTTCCTTTATCCCCTTTCACACATTCTTACCTGATACTCATCAGTGTGGTAAAGGAGTAACCTGGGATGTTCTTACTCTGTGATCTTCACTCCTTCATAATAATCTGAAATTCCATAGCTGTGTCTTTTCTGGTTATATGATACTTTCGTGTATGTGAAGGAGGGGAAGACTTTCGTGAGTGGCTGTGTGGCTGGATTATGGCACTAGTCACGGTAGGACTTGGGAAGAGTAAGGAGGCAGAATGGAAACTGATACTTCAATTGAACAACATAGTTGAGGGTGCAGCCTGCTGACTCAAATACTCACAAAGTAGCAGAAAGCATATGTGCTTGTGTCTTTTAATGTGTTTATAATATACTACAAAGAAAGGGTAGTCAGAAGATAGTAACTGGTTGGAGAAGAGAAGGAAATATGAGTCTGTAGGCAGCAATGTATGATGTTTTATTAGAAATTCTGGGTTTGATTTGTATTGGGTATTTTGTTTATTTTCTTCACACACATCCACAGTGAGTGTCTAATTAGATAGACCTGTCAAAACTTTACAAAGTTGATCAGCTTTCTGTTTCCTTAGCAGCTCTGTGTATCAGGTGTTTCAAGGCATAGCTAGTATTTTTGGCATCCCATAGTGTTATTTACATCACCACAGCAGTTTCTTATTTAGAAACTAATGTGAGAACTAACTCCTACAAAATCTTCTAAAATTGAAGACCCTCAAATACAAGGAATAGCAATGATAAACCTGATCATTTATGAAGAAGTCATCATCTAACTAATGAAGCATGTATGCTGTAAATTTCTGTAAAATGCTATTTATTGGAAAACCAGGGAATAGTCGACACAGGTATGTGTGTGTGTATATATTTGTGCAATGGAGGGAGATGGGTTAATCTCACTGAGATGAGGTGTATTTGCAGTCAACCCTGCAACCTTTACAGCCTTTCCACAGTTGACCATGCTTGCGACATGGATGTTATGATCAGAGAAAAGTATATTTTGGATGTTATTCAAAGATTTGATGACAGGAACTAGTCTGTTCCTATCACTAACATCCATTTAAGAGAATTGAAACAGTTTCTGAAGGTGTTTAAGGCTGGTATAGAATGTGTGATACATTAAAGCATAAACTAGAAAACAGTGATATATTTAATTGGAAAAAGAATGACAAAATCATGCTGCCAGTCTTGAAAAGAACCCTTTATAATTTAAAAATATTTGGTTTTTTAAGAGAGCATACAAAATTACTAGAATTATATTTTAAAGTGTTTATCTGCCACATCTGAAGTACAATAAATGCCAACTATTTCTACATAAAATCAATGTTCAAAAACTACAGTTATGACTAACTATAAGGTTAAGGTCTGCTAATATGTACTTGGTGCACAAAATAGGTTTTTTTAAATAGTAGAGAGGTCTTTGGAATAGGTTAATGCTACTTGTTGCTAATCTATACTGATCCGTTTAGTGGAGGTATTTTAAAATGAATTTATTTGATAGAAATAAAACTTTAAATATACTTACTATTAGGTGAAGATGTGGGATGTTTTAGTGACTTGATCCTTCCCATTTCACTAAGCAGGGTGTTTATTGCTGACGAAAATCCTCCAGCTTAATTCTCTCTACAGAGTTCTGCGACTGTCATGTAGTTTGTGTCATGTGCATGCTTCATGCTGCCTGAAGCCTTAATGACTTGTTTCAGGATTAATCCAATGCTAGTAAGAAACAGGATTTGAGGTCTTACACAAAGCTGTGAGGAAGCAGCTGTCAGTTTCCTGTTTCAATTCTTGATACGTGAAGAATCAGCAGAGGGGAATGACTTAATTTTCCTTAATCATGAGTGAACAAGATTATGAAGAAAACGGGCCAAATCCAAGTGAGTCTCTTTAAAAGACAGTACTGTGGTTCTAATATCTTTCTTACTGAAATAGCAGGTTCCTGTACTTCCAGCCATATTATAAAGAGTTTATAAAGAGCTTTTGCAGTGTTTTCATTAGAAGTAAGCTGTGCTTGATTATAATAGTAGCCTAAGTAAAGAAAATCTAAAATTTAGCAATGTTGATAAGGTAGGTGATGGATGTAGTATTAGAATCCTCCATTATGTAAAGAGGTTTGTGTACAAGGAGCTTAAATACACTTTATTCTGCATATCAAGATAACTTACATAAATTGTGCTAGTCATTAATAAAAATAATGCAAGAAATTGGTGATACAGTAAATATATTTAGACGTTTAATTACTTAAAAAACCCAATAACATGAAACTTTGATTTAGTTTGCACTGAATTGTTAAACCCATCTGGCACAAAAATTCAGAGGCAAGATGTGTTCAAACAAGCTTATTGATGCCTTTTCATAATTTGAATTCTAGCAAGGTAGTGGTTCTTAAAAACTTGATATTTTAGAGCTCTAAGGAGTGCTTCTATGTATGGATTTGGATTAGAAGTGTTAAGACATTTAGTTTTTGAGATTCTATGACTTCTCTTTAGTTGCCTACCAATCAAAAGCTTGAACATACAGGAAATCAATATGCGTGATAGAGAAGACAGAATTACAGGTTTTGCTACAGGCAACTTTCTTGGATGTGACACTCATATACATAATTTTATATATATATATAAAATATATACATTCATATACACTAATTTTAAACTTTATGTATTTTTGCCTTAAAAAGTTTAGTTATATTAACATTGAATGCTTGCTCTCTCTTCTGCAAACAGGATCTCATTTTCAGTCTCAGTTTGTAGTGGTTTGTTCTTAATGTGACCAAATACTATCTGAACAAAAATGTTACCATAGTTTTTATTTTAAACTGTTATTTTTCACCTGTATGTGGCTAATCAGAATGTACTTCAAGATACATGGACTGATTAAAAGTTGCCCTTTGCAAACTATGAAAAGTAAGGACTTTTTCTCTGAAGGGTTATTCTCCAACTACAGTTCTGCTTTAGATAACAGCATATAAAATCAGCATATTCTAGTGGGAATCAAAGCTTTTTTAGTTTTACACATGTACTTGTTTGAAGAACAAGTTATACATTATCATAGCCGAGATATCTTATTTGAGGTCATGTGGTTCAAAAGTTTTAGGTAATTCTCACTCCTTTGAACAGCACCTCTATTCTTTTGCTGTATAAAAGCAATTTACTTTTATTTTTCAGATGGATGTTAAACTTTTACAGCATGTCAGGAGACAAAGCTTTTCTGGACAAAATGTGTGTGAATACAAAAGCAAATAGGAGCATTACTTGAATATGAATAATGATAGTAGACATAGTGTGGGACTGTGAGGAAGTGGTGAATCCGGAAAGGACTTAGGGGTCAGACTGGAATAGAATAGCATGAGCTTGGTTTAATGCTGTGATAAAGAGGGCTAGCCTGATCCTTGGAGTAGAGAGGTGATGATTATACTTCTGTAAATAGCATTGACTGGCACTGGTATTAAAAGGTTGTATTTGATTTTTAAAGTTTGAATTTTTTTGGTTTTGTGTAACTTAAAACCTGTACAGAATGTTGCCACAAAAAGAATTTAAAATTTAGGAAACTGTTTTAGGAACTTAACTGTTTCAGTTTTTCAGAAGAAAGCCTGAGATTATTTGAATTAGTCATCTTCACAGAGAGAAAATACTAAGTATGAGTGGTTAAACTTGGAAGCTGTTACTAGGTTGTTATAGCTAGAACTTTGAAAAGAGACAAATTTAAATAGAAATAAGGAACAATTCGAGATCTTTTTTTCATTATGAAAAACCCCTAATTTTTTATATAAATTAATAAGTTTTTTCTTATTTCAGTTCTGAAAACATCAAGAGATACACTGGTCAAATTTCAATATGCTCTTTTCAAATTTATAGAGCTTAATGCTGAAATGCAATTCTGCAACCTGTGGAAAGATAGCAAATCAGATTAGATAGTCAAATATTTTTGTCCTTAATCTCTTGAATAGGCATCATAGTGCAAATTTAGGATTGCTTAAATGATTGTTTCCTTGTCTACCCCAAGCCTTGCTCTGTGACTTTCTCTATAACAAGACACCTATAACACATTTTTTTCATACTCTACTACTTGTGATTCAGAGGTGGGGGAGGAAGCAGAGGTGGGAATTTAGTGCTGTTGTCATTAATGCTAAATATGTTGTTTTGCTTAGAGTAATTGCTCATTCCTATGCTGATTGTCTCTAGCGACAGCATAAGCATTTCTAATAAATAGTTCAATTTCTGTGAGGAACAGTGTGATACAGGGATGCAAATAGGTGAGTAAAAAGTGTGAGAGGGGAGTCACACAATTATTAGGATTTGAAGGGATCTCTGGAGATTATCTAGTCCAATCCCCAAATGAGAGGGCCACTGCTATGGCAATGGTGGCTTCTGCACGTTTAAGCTGTACCGTTGGGTTCTGTTTTACACTGTATAAAATGGGCCAGTTTGGATCAGCTTAGAAATTTTTAACTGTTAACATACCTTAAAAGTAATCTAGCTGTTGATGTTTGTGAGGATCACTGCTCTGAAACTTTTGAAGAGTATGAATTTGGACACAGTGCTGTCTTTTGCCTTTGTGACCAACACTTTGAATTGCGACATGCAAAAATTTTGACCTAAGTTTTGTTTAGTGTGTGGAAGTGTTAATAAGAAATCATCTGATGACATTATCAGCTTGAAATTTAAGGCCAGCACAGCTCTGGGATGGTTTGTGATAATTTGTGTGGGTTACTCTGCATCGACAGTTGGGGGGCTGAGGTGTATGGGAGTGCACATTGTGATGATCTGCATGAACACTGAATATTACCTTCTACACTTGAGACATATCTGCTACCTTCCCTTATTTTAGCTGTATGTCTTGTCTAGCAAAGAAAATGTAATTAGTTGCAGCTAATTTCCGTGTAGATATAACCACCTGTCACAGTGCTTGAGTATCCGTAGAAATCAAGAGTAGGGCTTTTTGCATGTCCCGTCAACACAACAAATACCACACCGGCTTCTAGGAAAGGTACATGAGTTATGGCTTTAGTTTGTCTACAGTCCATCAGTAAGCCCAGATTTGTTCTAGAGTATATGAACATTCTGTAGCAGATTGTCCTGGTTTAAAAGAAAGGTGTTTACGAAGGAAGGTGGGAACCTTCCTGGAACAGAAAAGACGACCCCCTCCCTCCAAATTATTATAACTTTGAAATTATGGGGCTTTCAGGCAAAGATATGCGTAAAGGAAAAACAGTTCTCTACTAGGAGATACAAATATATATATAAAACAAGATAGACAAACAACAACAACAAAAACCAGAAACCCAATAACAGCCTTTCTCGCCTGTTGAGCAATGTCCCTTTTTGGTGTAGTTATGGGCACAACCGGCAGGGGGGCGCCGTTGGTTCCCGGCGAGGTGACGGCTGCAGTGACTCTCGCAGGCAGCAGGAGGCGCTGGTGGGCCCCAGTGAGGCGGGGCAGGGGCGATGGTTCCCCCGCGGCTGCAGGGGGCGCTGTGGCACGAGCACGGTGACCTCTCCACACGGCAGTGGCGGCTCAGGAGAGAGGGGAGACGGCTCCCCTTGCAAAACTCACAGGGAGCACTCCAGGCAGTGAGCTGGACCACAGAAGTATCCTTGGAGCAGCAGCTGGAACAGTGGAGGTGGGCAGACCTGGGGCCAGGCGGCGAGCTACAGTGTAGGAGCAACCCCAACCACAGCAGGGACAGCTGAGACAACTGATCCAGATTGGCAGCAAGTTACAGCGTAGCACAGTACTCTGAGCTGCGCCAGGACCCGCAGAGACAGCTGATCTGATCGGCAGAAAGTCACAACGTAGCAGTGTTCCCACGACTCTTGCTCCCCGCACTGCCACTTTCCCTGACTGCCAAGCTGAAAAGAGGCAGAGCCCAGCCCCTGCCCCCTCCAGCCAAATCTTGGAGACTCTTCACCACTCGTGGGATCACACTGCAACTCCCCAGCTCTGTTTCTCGGGCTGGGCAGTCGTTGTGGCATGTGGGAGTGCTTGACCATGTTCTTTTGTTTCTTAATTATTGCCCATTTGTCTCCCGGGCAGCCCCCTCCCCTCACAGGCCTTCCTGTCAGGTAACTTGGGAGAGAAATTCTTTGAAAAACTCAAAACCACAACACAGGTTAAAAATAGTAATAATAATTTTTAAAGTAGGTATGAGGGTGGAAACAGATGATTTTTAAAGCTTAGGCTTTGACCACTTACGTTTGGTGAAATGGAGTGTGACATCAACAGGCAAGGTTTTTTTGTTTGTCAGAAGATAGATGGAACATACCATAACCAAACTCAAAGGTTTTTTTATTTTGTTTTTCTTGGGTCCAAAATGAAATACTGGTCCAGATTTAAGATTTTTACCTGTAAACCCTCATTTGAGTTGCTTTCAGAAATCAAGCAACAATAAGTGCTTTAATTGCAGAAACTGGATTTTAAAGACATGTCTAAAACTACATTGGAAGTTACAATTTTTATTTTATGTTTAACTCAGCTCCACACTTGAGAAGAGTTTGAACAGGCACAGTTTCAAAGAAACCTAAGGAAATGGTTGTCAAGCATTGGAACTGGCTCCCTGAGGAAGTGGCTGAGTCACCATCCCTGGTGGTGTTTAAAACATGTGTAGATGTGGTGCTTAGGGACATTGTTTAGTGGTGGACTTGGCAGTGTTGGTTGAGTGCACTCAATGGATCTTTTCCGACCTAAATGATTCCATCGTTTGACTATCTTAAAACTTCCTCAGGGTCAAGATTAAGCTGTAGGTGACTTGAGACTTGCTAGTGGAATGAAGTACCTATTTTGTGTTCTGTGTTACCTCAGTAGAAGTAACTGAAATAGTTTTTTCTATTATCCACTTGATGCACGAGGGGCAAGATATACAGCATTTGTGAAAAGTGTAAATCCTGTATTTAGTTCTGATTTTTTAATGATTCACTTCTTTTCTATTGAATCTTCTTTTGAAGAAGGGATGAGCTGAAGATACTTTATTTGGTTAACTTTACCATAGATGATGTCTGTGTGTTGAGATCCTGAAACTAGTTCATTCTAGTGAATGATAGAATACATGTCAATTTGAGTTACGTGTTTGTGAGGCTTACTGTATATGTAAACATACTAAATAAGCATACGTCAAAAGGTAGTGTTTTTTAATTTGAAGTAAAGATGATTTTGTTGTCAGCAATGATGAAAATTCAAAGGTGTTCATGGGTGTTTTTATAAATATATTAACAACAAAAAGAGGACCAAGGAAAATCTATCCTTTATTGGATGTGGAGGGGAACATTGTAACCAAGGATAAGAAAGTCTGAGGTGCCTTCTTTGCCTCAGTCTTCAACAGAAAAACGAGTTATCCTCAGGGCAACCAGCCCCCTGAGCTGGTAGAGAGAGATGGGGAGCAGAATAGACCTGTAAACTAGGAAGAAGTAGCCAGTGATCTGTTGAGCTGCTTAGGCACTCACAAGTGTATGGGGCTGGATGGGATCCACCAGAGCGTACTGCGGGAGCTGGCAGAAGAGCTTGCCAAGCTACTCTCCATCGTTATTGTTAGTCCTGATAAAATGGGGAGGTTCCAGACGGCTGGAGGTTAGCCAGTGTGGCACATGTATGAGGTTCAATTAGGCAAAGTGCCAGATCATGCACAACAACCCCATGCAACTCTACAGGCTGGGAGAAGAGTGACTTGAAAGTGGCCCATCAAAATAGGATGGGGGTCTGGGTCAACAGCTGACTGAATATGAGCCAGCAGTGTGCCCCGGTGGACAAGAAGGCCAACGGCATCCTGGTCTGTATTGAAAATAGTGTGGCCAGCAGGACTGGGGAAGTGATGGTTGCTCTGCACTTGACACTATTGAGGCCACACCTCATGTTTTGTGTCCAGTTTTGGGCCCCTCTCTTCAAGAAAGAAACTGAGTTGCAGAGTGTGTCCAGAGAAGGGCAGTGGAACTGGTGAAGAGTCTGGAGCATAAGTCTGATGAGAAGTGGCTGAGGGAGCTGGGGTTGCTCAGCCTGGAGAAAAGGAGGCTTTGGATATTCCTTATCACTCTATAACTGCCTGAAAGAAGGTTGTAGCAAGGTGGGGGTTGGCCTCTTCTCCCAGGCAACTAGCAACAGGGCTAGAGGAAGTGGCTTCAAGCTGCACTAGGGGAGGATTAGGAAGAATTTTTTCACTGAAAAGGTGGTTAAACATTGGAAGGGACCACCCAGGTAGGTGGTAGCGTCACCATCCCTGAGGGTGTTCAAGAAATGACTGGATGTGGCACTTAGTGCTGTGGTTAAGTTGGCATGATACTGATCTTAGATCTCTTTTCTAACCTTAATGATTTTATGATTCTATGATAATTGTGGAGTTAGTCAACAAACTGCAGAGGACAGAATACTTATCAGTTTGCTTTTTTGGTCACTTTTTCAGTATTGATTCTCTTTCAAGTGAAGGTAAAATAGTATTTGACATGATCAGCATTACTTATCAAAATGCTGTACCAAACATCCACAAATACAAAAAGAGAACTGTATTAGAGAAACGGTACTTTATTGCCATCTGTCACTACCAGACTATTTTGAAGACTATCATTAGAAAGCTTTGAAATAGGCAGAATATTGGTTGGAAACACTGAAAAAGGGTTTCCTGTTCTTCAGATCCTAAGTTCTGTGTTTTTCCATTTGAAGCCTGTTAGGTGCATTTGACAAGACATGTTTGTTAGAGATGGTGCTCTGAGCTTTTTCCTATTGGAGGAAAGCCAAGTAACTCTTTGTTTAGAAATACAAACATATAAAGGACAACTTCACTATTCTCCTACCTACAATTTAAAATACTTACTGTGCAGTGCTGAGATACTGATTTTTATGTCCAGAACTGGTAAGACAAAACTATAGTCTTTAACCTCAGAATTGTGAATACTGATTCATGTTATTTTTTTGGCTACACTTTTGATGTTTTGATTAGTCTAATGATACCCACCGAAGGAGTAACTCCAGTGACATTGCACTCTATGTGAATGCAAAACAATAACTGAAATTTCTCAGCCCACTTTTTCGAGAGTAATCCTTTTCCGAAGGGGATTGGAAGTACCCTGAAAGCAGTACTAATATTTAGTTAATAATTACAGGTACCAGCTGTCAGTGAGAAAGTCAATAGAAGTGTGGTCTCAGCAAGACTAATATCAATCAACCTTATTTTTATTTTAACTTGGGAATGTGCCTTTTAATGAATGGTTTATAAAAACTTTAGCAAAAATTATGGGATCATTTCAAGGAATGGAGCTAAAAGAAAAACAATGTTTCAAAAATCTTGGGAAGAAAATGCAGTGTCTTAAGCAAGAAGTTCTAGTGCTCATATGCTTTAGCAAAATGATAAGAGTAATCAGCATGTATTTGTTTCAGGATGGAGTTGCTTTTTGTTGTCTATGGAAAAGCTAATTGAACCTTTCTCTAAGTACAATGGAGCCCATTAAAGGATAAATGCCAGTTTCTCAGATAATCTTGTACCAAACCAGCATGCTCCATGTACTGTGAAACATGTCAAGGTATTAGTTCATGAGGGAGATTCTTTCGTGTTCGCAGTGCTCCTTCTGCTGGCCTTGCATTAACCTTTGTTGGAGGAGGGGCACCTAACCAGCCTGTAGGACTTGAAGCAGTGGGAGACTGAATATAAAATGTAGAGAAACAGAAACATGAAAGTTGGTGGATGTGGATAGAAGGAGATATATTGGATAAAGGACAGTAGTTGTGGGTGAATTCATTCGACATTGCTTCTCTGTATTGGGGAACTAATTCTAGAGCCATAATGGACAATAGCTATCTTCGTCTCTTATAGATAGTATGTGGTTTCTCTGTCATGATATCGACAGATGTAGTGATACTGTGGAGAATGGTAGGAAATCTATAGTCCCTCTTCTGCTTGAGGGCCTGAGATCTATTTCTGTCTGGTTTACAATCAAGATTATATGTTGTGCTGAGACTAGTTTGTGTTTGTAAGAGCTTTCTTCTGGGATTTCATGTGGGGAGAAGTGTCCTGTAGGGGGGCAGAAGGAGGACACAGGGAAAAAGAGTACAACTTGTTCTCCAACTGTTCCTTTATTCTGTAGTGAGGAGACTGTGAAGGTGCTATTTTTGTCATTTGTGAATATAAGGGCAGACAGGCAAAGTGGCATAGGCAAGGACTTGAGATTATTTGGAAATGCCAGTGTTGTGACAATATCAGGATGTAATAGTTTTTGTAGTGTGTGGGCTGGAAGGCAGTAAAAGCAATGCTGTGTTTTTTGAGAGGTGTGCCAGAGCAGGTCAGTAGAGCTACAGGTTAATGAAATTTATATTTCATTAAGGAATAGATTAAGTGTAACATGTCATGGAGGGGTCCCCCGCAACCTTTACAAAATAATTCCTTTTGCATTGTTTTTCATAAATTCCTACCTCAACTACTGGAGATTTTTTGAGGGAGTCAGTCAAGTAATGAAAAGGTAGGTTGGGGAGTTATTTTATTCTATGGCCCAAAACATTTATGTGAAGTGCTATTATCAAGTGTTTTTAGGTAAACTAGAAAGGGCAGGGGAGAAATCAGTATATGTGTTAAAGAATAATAAGTAAGTGTTAAGAAATGGAACACTATACAAAGATTAGACTCTTAAAATAAACTTAATTTCCTTAAATGTTTACTTAACATCTGCATGTCTGAGACGAAGACAGGGTTTGGCAGCCACTTCCGGTGTTGTTTAGAACCAGTTCTTAAACACGCGTCTTCTGCCTATTCCTTTTAGTGTATAATGTATCCTTTTTTTCCTTTGTTTTGTTTTTAATTGTTGTACTTTTCCACTAGGGGATGGGGTTGCCAGGGAAAGTAGTCCATTTATTAAGAGTGCAGAGCTGGACAGAGGAAACATGTATGAAGGCAAGAATATGGCTCTCTTTGAGGTAAGTTAAATACTCCAAAACCATTTTACTTTGAATGGAGATGAGCAACCTGTTTTCTTTCTGTCTTGAAATTTAGTGGGGGGAAAATGAGTTTTAATAATTTTTTTGTAGTTTTGTTCCTGCTAACATTCCATTTCAATGGATTTGAATGATATATAGGCAAGAACAGTAAATATTGGTGTGCATTAATGTGAAGATATGAAATAAGCCTTCTTGCATTAAAATTTTTTTGGTCTAGGATCTTGAAATTGTTAGAGAAAACTGCTGGAAGTCAAATCTATTTGTTTTAAGAAAGCAGTATTCAATTTAAAAAGGATTAGGAAATTAATCTGTTCAACAGGGGAATTACAGACTTCTCAAAGCAGCAAAGCTGTAAAAAACAAACTTATAGGCCATGACTTAGTTGTATAGTCCGATTACAGTGTAGAGCATCCTGTAGCAATTTCCAATATAAATATCTATTTGCTAATGGATATTTCATACCTTTTTAATCGACTGCATGATTACAATTAGTTATTGAAAAATTATATTGATGTAGTACATTTAAGGGCCATTTCTGCAATAGAACAGTATTTCTAGTAAAAACCTTAGTTGTCCTGCTCTAGCAGCATCAACTGGTTGTACTCTGATGCTTGCTATTAACAAAATCAAGGTCCTTCCAACATTGTTTGCTTAGCCACCTTGGTGCTGGATTCTTCTCAATATTTTCCTGTTTTTCTCTTGTGCTCTCTCTTCTTCCTTTCAGATATCTTTGCATGGAGGACATGGTCTTTCAGTTCATTCTGTGCATGACCCAAATAACTTATATTTACTATTTTTCATCAAGTCTTAGAGAAAATTATTCTAAGGATCAAAGTAATGTTGATCATTAATTGTCTTTTTGTCATGTATGCAATGTCTTAGTATTTTTTGACAGGAACCATGGTATCCAAGTTTTGTCATTGAATTTCACTCCTTCAAACTCTATTCCATAAAGCCATGTCCAGAACTTTATATGGTTCAAATTAGTTGTTGTATTTCTTCAGTGATGATAATTTGGGCATAGCTACTTTTTGTCCCAAATCTGTTATTTTGATTCATGGCTTACATTAAATCCTCAGCTGATGTAAACCCATGACTTTCACATCTCAGCTGATAGACCATGCTGGTACAATGTCATGTTTAAAGCCTTCTACTGATTTCATCACCACTGTTGTTGTAGTGGTGAATCTTTTTTGATACTATGTATGTTTCAGAGTAAGTTGCCTACAATCTTGTTCTTTTTATGTTTTCAGATGTTAGAGTTGTTGTATAAACTGTTAAAAAGAAGTTTGACTAAAATGACCATTATTATTACCTAATCTCTCAGGCAGAGATACTTTACTCCTTGTTTGTGTTTGTCACCCTGATCTCTTGTCTTCTTTCCAATGTTCAGGTTTTGTGTATTTAATTGAATTGTCTGGATCAATTTTTCTTGGAATTCTTGTGTTGTATATTCTTCTGAATTTTATTATTTGTTTTAGCATGTTTTTGTTTCGTAGCAGATAATTGGCTAAAGAAAGATAGGCTGACTTCTGTGTCAAGTAAAATTACATGTGCAATTGTATGTGATATGCATATGTGTGGGTATTTTCAACAAATTAACACTTTGGAAGTCGTATGCATGGTTGAAGATAAAACATGTAAGCCTGCAGCGTTAGACTTCAGAGAGATCCTTAAGTATTTTTGTGCTCAAGAAATCATTTGAAGTCACTCTCTAAACACAAGCAAGATGCTGGAAAAACACCCTAATGACTCAAGCCTGCCAGTACAATCCCCTAAAGACTGTACTGGGATAAGAACAGATTTTTTAAATTAACAGTGGTCTTTCCCTAGGTTTTCCTTATATTTGAGCTGCATATTGTAAGATAGTGTAAAAATGTAAAAGAAATGTTGCTACATGGCCATGTAGTGTTAAATTTCTAGAAAGAATAGAACTCTTGTTGGTTGAAAGCTGACTGGTATTTTGTCATGCTAATTTTTTTATTTGGATGAATCAGGGCTGACCTGTTGAGTATGTGTTTGAAGTAGTATCATAAAATGATGACTTGAAAAAAAAAAAACCACCTCTTTAATAAATGCAGTATTCTTAAAAACCCAACAGGAAGAAATGGATAGTAATCCCATGGTGTCATCTCTTCTGAATAAACTAGCAAACTACACTAATCTGACTCAAGGTGTGGTGGAACATGAAGCAGATGAAGACAGCAAACGGAAGGAAGTCAAGGTATTTAAACTTCTAACAACTTATTGAGACAGAGCTAGCTACAAAGAGGAGCATTTTTCAACCTGAAAAGAGAATATGTGGACACCTTAAAACAGGAGTAAGATTTGTAATACCGTGTTAAGAACTGAAGCATTTGCAGCAAGGACTTGTGGTAATTTGGTGTTCTTGTTAGCATTTGTTAGCAAGACTGTGCTGTAAAACACCTAGGTAAAATGTGTTCAAAGCTAGGATCTGAAACACAGAGTATACCCAGTTGCTTCTTCCTTTCTTTTCTTCCTCCTTGTGAACTTGTATGGGCATCAGTACCTGTCACCTCTAGTGAGCATACAGTGGGACTTTTTGCAGGTTTATTAATATATTTTACTTCCCTAGGTTTTTAGGTATTTGAAATTGTGGCAAACTTGAGATGAAGCAGGTCACTCTTTTAAATCTATAAACATATTTGCACCTCTTAAGATGGTAATAGTTTTTCTGAGTAGCTGTCTTTGTTTTGTGTGTCAGAGTAAGTATTTTTAAAACTTAATGGATGCATACCAGGAAAAGATTTTGTTGCATATCTCAAAAATATTACACTGGGGGGAGGGGAAGGCATATGCTCTGTTTGACATATTGCTAAACACACTTGCTAGAAGACGGCAACTAAATTCATCAAGGGTTGTCTGTCTACTGGACACCCACAGTGCCTATCTGTGCCTCTGTAGAAGTGGAATGTATGCAACAGTTGGAGTCCACAATGACATGTTGGATTGTTCCCTCTGTGAGCAGGGGGCTGTTCTGGAAGGAGAAAGCTTGGATCAAAACATGTGACCCGACAGAGTATAAGAACTTATAGGCAAGGAGGGATGATGGGCTGGATGGTGAGCATGATGACTGAAACTAAGAAAATTAAGGTAGATGCTGGGAAAGCGAGAGTGCTGGGAGTCACTTGTCTTTGTGTAGGAGAAGGGGTGCTGCTACTGACTTTGTATGCTGAGCTATGAAGAAAAGAGAAGCACATGAGAATGAGTAAAAGGAAGATGAGTACATAGCAGAAAAGACAGAGATGGAAAGATGAAAATAAGATTAGAAGGGTGGGATTTGACTGGAAGGGAGATTTTGAGTGGAAGTTGGTACCAGGACAGTGGGCAAGGGTAAGGAATAAAGTCCAGCTGTTTTAGCTTTTTCCTTATCCTGCATTTGTTTGTGTGTGGGCTTTTTTTTGTTTGTCTAGTTGTGCTTGACCTATGTTTGTTTCATCTCATCTGAAGATAGAACTACAGATGTGAGAAAACTAACACTGATCTACTCACACTTTCCTTAGTGTGACCCCTGTTGTCCATTCAGCTGCTGTGTGGAGTTTTTTGTCAATGCAGCACCATATTACTCCCTCTGGAGCCGACTAGCCAAATGAACACTGTGTCCTCATTGCTCTTAATTGTGTTTGAGCACCATGTGGTGGCCTGATAACACAATTTTTATGCACGTGTCTCAATTTCTTTCTGAAATTAAGTGGTAGTTAATTAGTACCCTGTCAGAACAGTGTTTTTAATGGCATGATTGAGACAGTAGTGTTGATGTTGCACATGGATGTTGCCCAAGATGCTAAAAATAAAAATTATGGTCTAAATGGCATTTGATGGTTCCTTGTAAGTACTTGGAAACTTAATATTTTCTTAATAATTTTGGTTACTTGTAAAACATCAATTCTTGCTTATTTATTTGATTGCCATTTTTGACAGCCCAAGTTGTGATTTAAGACCACCTTCTGTATCTGGAAAGCTCCTAGGTATAACTGGTGCTTCTAACTAGAGTATATCAAAGCCTGATTTTTCTTAATAAGTGTAGAAGACTGAAACTTTAGTGATGAAGCCTGAATACTTTTGTGTGTGTCTTGACCCATGATGATCACCATCAAATAAAAAGTACAAATATACTATGTTGTGGCAGGTTTTACAATTTTTGCAAAAACAAATTGTAGTCAGCTCTGCATTTCTTCTTGTTCTGTCTTAATACCTTGTCTTTTTTTAAAATTGAAAATACTATTAAATATAAGTTTTTGTGCCAGCTATGTGGCAATTTGTTTTGCAGCATTTTGCAGAATATAAATAATATTTTGATTATGGCAGTAACTTATCCTCAACCTGTAAGTTTAGCCTGTAACTGGTATTTCAGAAGAAATTTTGTAAAGCATTGTAATCAACAGATAAAGGGGCATCCTATCCCTATCAAGGTTTCATCCTAATTCCTGTGGAACAAGAGAGTTTGCTATCACAAATAGTTTTCTCTCTTTTCAGGAATTTTTCTGCATAAATATCATATGAATGTTTGCGAAGCTGGACACTCTGAAGCTACTGTTTAGTTTCACTTGTCATTTGTTCATGGAGCATTTGTGATAAGGGTTTGTGGAATCACGTGCTTGTGGACTTCAATTTTTTAGTGCAGAGGAATTGATGTTCTCACTTCATTTCCAGGGTCCACGAATGGGCACTTTTATTGGTGTGTATCTTCCCTGCTTGCAAAACATCTTGGGAGTTATCCTTTTCCTGCGTTTAACATGGATTGTGGGAACAGCTGGAGTTCTTGAGTCTTTCATCATTGTGTTCATGTGTTGTGCTTGTGTAAGTTAACCTTCTTTTTCTTTTCTTTTTTTTTAAACTCTTGGCTAAATCCTCTGTTACTCATATATTAGAAGGTATCAGTACTCTTGTATCAGGGAAAAAGAATCATATTTAATAATATTGCTTAAATTGTACTGATATTTAACCAATACAGCTAAATTAAGAGGTGGGTTATATATTTAAGCAGTGAGTGTCACGTGTCATTCTAACCTGTATGGAGATTCTTTTGGGTTGATCAAAGTAAGCTTTTGTTTGAAGCATTATATGAGTTTTATAAAATCGGCTTTTGGCAAATGTTTCATTATTTAGTTTGAGATCTGAACTGTTCTGCTTTTTACAACTTCAGAACAACCTGAATAATAAACTACAAATCAAACCACAGCATCATGTCCATAAAGTAATATTTTACAATGTGAGACCACTACTGTATGTTGTCATAACAATGTTACAATAAATTTTCACTACTTTTTAATTGGAATAATGAACATACTATTTCAAGTATTTTCAGTGGTCTGTATTCTTCCAGTTATTTCTAAAGACCATCTCAAATATCTAACTTAGTTGAATCTTCTACTGAAAAATTGAATACTTGATTTGCATGGATATCCCAAATCAAGCATCTTAGTTAAAAAGAAAAAATTTCTAGTTTCATTTGATTACTGTTTTGTCCAATCTTTCAGAAAAATCCTCCAAAACTCTAGTTTTTTAAATGTCCTCTATTTCATCTTTCCACAGACTATGCTAACTGCAATTTCAATGAGTGCTATAGCAACAAATGGTGTAGTTCCAGGTAATGAAGAATTTTATCTTAAATGGTGAATTGTCAAATGATGCCAGTTTAAAGTGGGATAAGAAATTACTATAGTCTCAGAAATCTGAAGTAATGCTTTTGTGTCAAATGCATGTGTTCTTTTGTTGATTTTATAAACTTTTTGATGTGAGATGCCATCTTTTAACTGGACCTTCTGGGAATTATAATCTGCAGCACATCTTTGTCATCAATCATTTGATCTTGTTTTAATGAAAGATAAGACGTTATAATTTGAATTAATGGAGACTGGTCTTCACACAAAGCAAATTTCTTTACAAATAAGGCTACTGCTTTTTTCTCTCCTGAATTTGCCTACATTTCATCTAAACACTGGAGTTAGTTGTCTTTTTTTCTGCAAGAACACTAACCAGTGTGCTGGCAGAAATATTTTTCTAGATGAGCACTCTAAATTCTGCTAATCTCCTTAAATTTTTAGGATAGATAGATAGATGAATTGATTCAGCTTCATAATTGGAGAGGAATTTTTTGTTTTTAGATGTAAAATCAGTTAGCCCTTGAAGCTCTTATCCTTTTCAGTTTCTCAACACATTAATTGATAGTTCTGGTGTTCAGGCATTGTTGTGAACTCTGAACAGTTTACCTAATGAACTTAAAATAGTTCCTCTCTTGCAGAGCTTCTGCAGCTTAACTCTTAGTAAGAGTTTTCAGAATGGTTACTCAAGTTGTTGGGCGAAAGTAAAAGTTACAATTTGTGTAGGACGTAGATAATTGTAGTATAATTATATTTCTTGGTTCCAGTACCATATATGAACTAAAAATACAATAGACAATTTTGTTTAAAATACTTGTATTTTATAATAAAATGGAGTTATTCAAATTAGTGTGCAGATAACTAAAATGTTCTGCTCTTTTCCCCTTCATATTTTTAAAGTTTGTTGTAAAGGTTTTGTTTAACATCTGTCACAGACATCTTTGAAGCTGGCAGTTCTTACGCTAGACGGGTCTTAATTTTCACTTTTTTGTTGGTGGTGCCAGTTTCTTGGAGAAGTGATGCTTGTGCTGGAATATATGGAGAAGGCAGAAAGCAGAGATAAGAACCTAAGATTGAAGGAGACCTGAGCAGCAAGATCCTTTCTTTTGCCATTGTATGCAACAGCATTATATTTAGTAAAAGGATTGGTGCTGCATCATAATATCTGTTAGTTTCTCATTCGTTCATATTGAAAACATTGAAGCCTGTGGAACAGACTGCCCAGGCAGGTGGTGAAATTACCATCCTAGGAAGTGTTTGAAAAACAAGTAGATGTGGTGCTTAGGGGATATGGTTTAGTGGTGGACTTGGCACTGTTAGGTTAATGGTTGGACTTGATGATCTTGGAAGTCTGTTCCAACTTTAATAATTCTATGAAAAACAGCTTCAGACTCTGCACATTGATGTGTGTTTATTTAAAATGAAACTCTTCTTTTCTCTGTCTCCTTCTTTCTCAGTTGACACAAGTGGGACAAATACCATGACTTTAAGAATAGATGGAGAGGGAGCCAGAGAGAAGAGTTTGCTTTGAGGAAGTTGGGTGACATTCTGGAAAAAAGAGATAAAAAGCTTGAAACTTAGAGCCTAATTGAAAGGGAAATAGTACAATGGAAATGGGGTGGTGGTGGTGGTGTAATTTATGACTTAAAGATGGTATGTATGGGAAATAAGAGTGAGAAGAATTGAAAAATTCAGGGTCAAAGTGAGTAATATATGAGTAGACAAAAAAAAGCAATCCCTACCTAACACTTTTAAATGTTACTAAAAAAAATGTGGTTTGCAGTGGAAGTGGCAATGGTTCATATACAGAAAATAGAATGTATATCAGTAGAAAATATTTTATTTTGTCCTTATCTCATAAAGCAATTATTTTGGAAATTTATTGTTTGATGGGGAACAGCTTGAGGTTAGAAGCTAAAGATTCATTCACATCTATTTATACTATATATATATAATCTATATATACAAGTGTATATCCTTTTCTGATTTACTTCTGTTTAGCTATTGGAATTTTTCCTCTTCTTTCTTTGGTCTTTACTTTCTATTCCCCAAAAAATGCACATGGGGATGTTAATCTTGAAATGTACATTCTAACTGCCTAGTTGGTGTAGACATTGACTACAGTCTTGGCATGAGCATATCAACGGAGACACATGCAGTGGTTGTCTTGATTATGTTGATTGAATCATTCAAATTTTTGTTCTCTACTGCCATCCTTAATCTGAAAGCCTGGAGGTGTTTCGTGTGTTTTTAATTTTTTTTGTTAAATTCACAGCTGGAGGCTCTTACTACATGATTTCAAGGTCTTTAGGGCCTGAGTTTGGTGGAGCAGTGGGACTTTGTTTCTACTTGGGCACAACCTTTGCAGGAGCAATGTACATCCTTGGTACCATTGAAATTTTATTGGTAAGTACTAGTTTCTCTTAAGACTAAATGTATTTGGGCTGTTTTGGGAGACTGCTGACGAATCTACGTGGTCTAAAATGCATTCTAGTTTGGTGTTTGTTAATGTTTTGATACTACATTTTCAACATATTGATATGTATTCTTACTCTGCTTGTGACTATTTGAGACAAAGTTAAATTCTTATCAGTAATACAAAAATAAATTAAAGGCTATTTGATGTATATTTGTTCTACTTAATATAGGAACAAGACAGAAGTCTTCTTCCAAATGATAGTCTGCAAGCCTAGATCAGGAAGCATTAACTAACCAGGGTAACTCACTGCTGCCCAATAAAAAGTTGTGAAGAACATGAAGGGCATATCTCTGATGAGGCAATAATAATAATAATCTATCCCACTTCCTCATTTCCAAACTACTGGCTTTGAATTTTCATATATTTGCAAAGATGCTGTGGAAGACTGCCTGTATGGCAGTGGCCTGGCTACTATGGCTTTGCTTCATCCAGGAGGGTCTAGAGAGTTATTGGTCATCATATCAGAAGCTGAAGATATGCACAGGAGGTACTTCAGAATTCTTTCTTGTTACTTTTTGTGATCCATGTCATTAAATTTAGGCTTTTTTGAATAGTCCTCACTACTGCTTGCTTGTGTCATCTAATCTATAGTAGCAACACAATCACATGTTAAATTGTGGACTGAATTTGGTGCTCCATTCTCCCTACTAGAGAGTCATGCTGGGTTTGTGTTGCTAATAAACATGTATGGGGTTCAGCTACAAAACTGGAAGTAAAATGCCACCCAGGATATCTGACAAAGACTTCAGAATAGATCCCTTTCATAGCCACAAGGCATGAGTATTGGTTTTTTTTCTACACTGGGACATGGATTATTTGGAGAGACAGAAATCAGTCATCTGCCTGTGGTTTTCCCTGGCAAAGGCTGTGAACAGCAGGGCAACAAAGTCCACAAGAAAATCTTCTGGAGTACCTTCATACAGAGCCTGATACTTCTGCAACATCACAATGTAGGGTTTTCTAACAATATATACTCTACCTGTAATAATTTTTTCAGTTTGCTTTCTTTCTTTTCCATGCTAATGTGACAATTTTCATCTCTTCCAGCATTCTAGTAAATATTATTTTAGTAAACATAAATTTAATCTAAGAAGGTTCTAGTAAAGAACTGTCTACGTCTATTTTTGGATTTTGCTTCTGAACATATGATAGCCTCCTGTTCAAAGTTTCTTCCTGCTTTTAGTAGTTGTATTATTTAAGAATAGTCATTTTAGCAGTTGTTTTGAAGGACTGCAGTTGCCTCGAGCCCTAATATTCTCCTAGTGGCTGAGCAGAGAGGGGTTTTTTTAGGGGTGCTAGAAGAAGGTATAAAGATATTGTTATGTAGTGTGGTACACAAATGTGTCAGAACTATAGGTCAGTTTGTCTTCTCACATGCATTTATCACTATAAGCCTATAAGCTATGTTTCCACCTTCTTTTCAGGTAGAACACAGAACAAAATTATATGAAATGGAGATCTCTAAGAGAATGTTGTTTGAAATTGCAGCAGTTCAAAATGTCTGTTTTAGCACATGACTAAGCTTTGTCATGCTAATCTTAAATTGTGCTGTTGCAACTTATTAAAATTTTATGAAGTATAATATAGGGTCTATAGTACTGAAAACAGTTTTAGTTTTTTATTATATTTTTGTTTCACTCTTCATATTTTGTTTCAATCAATGGCAATCTGGTTTGAGCTAGTTTATGATTTGGGGTTTTTTTTCTTTTAATTTTTGTCATGTGCTACTTCTTTCTCCTCCCAAATTCCTTAGCGGTTTTTCCTGTTTGGCAGACACATGAATTTGAGGAGTGGAAACTCTTTAACAGGAGAGAATATGGAGCAAAAGCTGTATCTTATTCCCAAAACTTGTTTTTCTTCACCCTCCCCTCTCTGTTTCTTTTATCTCTACACTTTCTAAATGCCCAGATTATCTGGTTAAACTCACTTATGAAAGCAAAACTGGTATAGAAGATTAGATTTTGTAGTTGAAGTAAATGATTTCCTAATAAAATGTTTGTTACTACATGTATGATAGTTTGCCATATCTCTTGCAGACTTACATTTCTCCAAGTGCTGCTATATTTAAAGTGGAAGATGTTGGTGAAGAAACACAGGCTATGCTGAACAACATGAGAGTCTATGGAACATGTATTATCATTCTCATGGCCATAGTAGTTTTTGTGGGAGTAAAGTATGTCAACAAACTTGCACTGGTCTTCCTTGCCTGTGTGATTCTTTCCATCATTGCCATATATGCTGGCGTTATTAAGACTGCTTTTGACCCACCTGACTTTCCGTAAGTGCAATATCCAAGTTGTGTGGGTTATTTAAACGAAAAAAAAAAGTGTGGGGAGGGAGTAGCTACTGTAACCATTTCGTGTTTTAAGCTAAGCTTCAAAATACAAGCACATTGGCTTCAGTGGTAGGTTTATGTAGTTTAGGTATTGATGTGCTCATTTGTTATGCTGAGTTACATATCTGAATCTTTCTCTCATTTTTCATAAGATATGATAACTCTAGAAAATGTGCTTTGGTGCTTAAAATTACTGGCTGTTATTCCATTCACACCTAAGGAACAAGAAGGTGGGTTTTGCTGACAGTAGATAAGAGTGCTTTGTGTGATTTAAAGATTTAAACTAAAACCCTATAGAATAAAGTAAAAAGGTCAAAAAACCATTGTAGCTATGAACCATAGTTATGAAAGAAACATACTTTCAAACTTTCTGTGTTATGAGGAAATTTTTGAAACTTCCATTTCTCCCTACTTAAAATCAAGACATTGAAGTGTTTAAATCCATTTGTGTTTGTGAAGGCTTTCTTGTTAACAACAATAAAATTTTATTGTTGTTACATGACACGTTGCTTCTCAACACCTTCAATTTGTTTAACTCTTGGCTCAATAAGTGTTATTGCTTTACTCTAGTTATTAGTTGCATTTTACTTTAGTTATGTGAGTTGCATTTTTGTGCATCTTTTTCTCTTGAAAGAGAAAACAAAATTATATTGCTTAAAACATAAGCAGAGTAGGCTGATAACTCTTATTATGAAGTGCCATGCAGCATTGAAGATATCCTTTGCTGTGTGATTGTTACAGATTCAATATTACTTTAAAGTGTTGGTAATTGCATTATGAATTGAACATTAGAGCAGTACTTGTGGACTGTTCTGTAACAGGATGCCAAGTCTTCTCTTGAGAAGATAAGTGTGATCAAAAATGTTGATGTATTTCTGAATAAAATTTGTGTTTCTTACAGTAACTTCCAGTGGAGAAATAGTAATATCCTTTAGTCACCTATATAGGTAAAAGAGTTTATGTGGATATGTAGCATAGGCAAGACTTTATACCAAGTTCCTCGAAACCTTAACGTGGCTGCTACTGTAATATTATTGTATTGGGGAAAAATATAAAGAAAGGTTATTTTCCAATAAATATAATTGTTTACACATATAGTCTGCCTCAGAATGAGGAACTCAAGTGTGGTTTTATAGAATGGTAAGACTGAACTGATGGTGGTTGTTAAAAAACCAAACAAAACAGCTTCCACTTAGCTGGTTAGTTAGGTTGATGTCACTAACCTCCATTAAGTTTGTCCATTGTATAAATGGTAAAATAGTTTCCCTCATGATCTCGCACTGAGAAGCTGAAAGAAGTTTCCATTGTTTGTATCAATTTACCCTGCTGCTATTGCGTCATCAAATCAGTAGCACTTAAAAAGAAAATTGTGAAAGGCAAGTGGCAAGATGATCTCTTTAGCAACAGTTTTCTGCTAAATCTGCTCAATTTCCATGTGATGCCGTACCTTGAAGCCACACTAGTGTATCTGCCTAACCCACATGTTTTATTTGATGTTCCTTCTTTTGTCTTCATAGATATATATCATTCCATTATTAAGCAAGCCTGGAACAGAGATCTCCTAAACATGTTTTGTGTAGTTTAGCAAAGAAATATACCTAGATCCTTAATATTCTCTGCTGGTAGGAATTTGCTTTTGACAACTGTTCTGACTTTTCTGATTTTCTTTCAGGACTGAAAGAAATAATTTGCTTCCCAATACATGACTCTTTAGTTTGTACTCCCATCACTGTTGTTAAATTTTGCTGCTTAACTTTCCTGGCTTATTTCCTGGCTTTTGGATTGTAATATTTTTGAGGATCATCTAAAGTTTTTATTTGCTAGAAAAGGAAGGGCATGATTTACTTGCTTAATCTTACTTTTATATTTTCTTCATCAGACTCATCTTTTTATAAAGTTTATTAAGTATTACTTAATTTTACTTCTTTCTCATAGGACTGAATGCATCATGATCTCAGTTATTAGTCAAGCTGCTTAAATTGATTGTACTTTCTAAAGAATAAATCAGAAGGCAAAAGAGCTGCTAATACCATAAAGAAGAAATATTTGATCCATGTTTTAAAGACTATTGATGATAATTTAGATGTAGAAACTATGTACTGTTTTAGTACATGTAGTATAGGCCTTAAGATAGGTAGTGTAAATAACAGGTTTCTGAAGAAGTCTAATGGACAAGGAAATGGCTTAATGCACAGCTGTGTATTGAAAGAACACTGATTTTATTTTTCTTGTTTATAGTATCTGTCTCCTTGGAAACCGTACATTGTCAAAACGCAGCTTTGATGTCTGTGCCAAATTTACTGAAAGCAATAACGAAACAAAGACTACACCTTTGTGGCGCCTGTTCTGTGATAGTTCTTTGCTTAATGCTACATGTGATGACTACTTTAGTCTCAATAACGTAACAGAAATCCAAGGGATTCCAGGAATAATGAGCGGAGTTCTAAGTGGTAAGTTGAAAAGCACAGTGATTTAAAAATTTTTTGACATTATTAATTTGGCCCACAGCTGGTCAGTAATACAGTGGTCTAGTCTGTCACTACTTCTTTAGCTCTAAGCTATTTGTGTGAAAGATTGCTACCTTGAGCATGTTTCTTCCTATAATATTTTCATCTGGTTTTAGAATCTTAGTATCAAGCACTTTAATTCGGGGGTCATTGGAGTTTTATAAGTACTCTTTCAAAAGACATTGTTCAATCAAAAAGAAAAAGGTAATAAAGTTCTTATGACAGCTTTTTTTTTTTTTTAATGTGTATGCCAAATACACATTTCAATAAGCCATTCATTAATACATTTTCAGACTCTTCCTGAGGGAGAACTTAATTCCTCACTGCACCACCTGTAAACGTGAAGCAAGTCCTGTGGCTTGTCCAATGTATGCAAGAACTTAGTGACTGAATTCAAGAAAAGCAGTCTACAAAGCATATAGATTTTCTTCTGTTTACAGAGGGCTGTACAGTTGCGGCAGCTTGGAATTCCAATTGCACCAAGTCATAAGATTCATCTTAAATGTGTAATAGATTGTATTGTACACACACAAATAATGTTTCTGGGAATGAAATGGATGCCCTGATAGGTCTCCTGTGCTTTCCCATAAAATAAGGTTTGATTTATATAAATACGCAGTGCTATGTAGGGACACTAGACAATCCATAGTAATCCAGTTTAAAATACCAAATATGAAGTATACAAATACATAAAAGGGTACTAAATGAAACATGGGCTTCTCTGAATCTAAATTAGTGTGTTTTTTTTAAAAAAAAAATTTCTCAATGAAAAATGAAATTTTGATCTGAAATGCTTGTTACAAGAAATGTGCCTTAGAGTTTTTCTGCATTTTATAATTTACCATATGCATATCTACAATTTTTCACTAATATTTTTGCATTTTGTGCCCCAGCTCACAAGACAGCTGTATGTTCTAATTTTTTGCCACTCCATAAGAAAATTTGGTAGGACACATCTCACACTGTTGCGTTTTTACTGGCATGGACTGGAATGTCCACCAATTACAATTGGTATTAATCATTTTGGGAAATGTCATGATTTGTGTGTAAGAAAAGGCATCTGATTCCAAGGATTATTGCTTTCTCACTAGTTGGTGTCCTGAAACAGAGAGATGACACTGACTTTTGGATTTTTCCCCACCTTGTAGATAATCTCTGGAGTGCCTATTCAGAAAAAGGATCAATAGTTGAGAAAAAAGATCAGCCATCAGTTGCTGGATCAGAAGATTCAAAAATGGGTGGACTTCCTTATGTTTTTACAGACATCATGACCTACTTCACAATGCTTGTAGGGATTTATTTCCCGTCTGTGACAGGTAGATACAACTATTTTTCTTGCGTGAGGATGTGTACTTATATCTGGAAAAAAACCCTTTTCATTTGTATGAATGTTTATTGGTGGTGATGTTGCTAGTTTCTGTGTTCAAGGTTATGCACCTAAAACCTGTGGGAGAGACACAACTGGTGGCCGATTACTTTCGGAGGTTATGGGTCTTAAACAAGAAATCTGTTTAAGGGCTGTTTCTATGTCTGGAAAGAAAGCAAAACTTTCGCGTGTTACTAAATGCTTATTCAAAATAAGACACGTACCTTTATAATATTTTAATCTCCAAAGGCATGAGATAACAGTTTAATATTAAAATGATTTTTTCAGATATCCAAGCTGCCTGGTTAACTGCCTGGGATTTGTTTAAACGTCCAATATTTTTTTTGCCACTGTAACTGCATAGACTTTTTTTGTCAAGCTTAAAGGTTAGACTAGTTGTATTTAATTTTTCTCAGCTCACGCTTGACTGAAACAACCAGACACATTTTTTTCAAAACTCTTAGCTGAAGCAATTGTAATATCAAGTAATAGTTGAATAGAACTCCAATAAGAAGTTGCAGCAGTGTTTGCTAGTTTAATATCAAGTGGAAGTGTCTCTTTGTATTCATTGTTTGAACCCCACTGTTCTCATTTCTTTACTTCAGAACCTTATCAACATTTCATCATATCTGAACTTGTGGTTTGAAACTTGTGGAATGAAAAGATTTCATTCAATGGAGTTTGACAATGTTTTTGCATGTCTTAACATTAGCTTCCACATTTTTGCTTCCAGTGGTCAGGTCTATTCTAGGAGAGATGGCAGAATTAGTTATTGTATGGGTTTCTTCCCTTCCTATCACAGTGTGTGCTAGAAAATACTTCTGTTCTCTTTTTAGATTCAAATGCATGTGTACACGTGATTTTTCTAACCATTGCTTTTCTTGCCTGCTCCTTTCTTTTTTGTTTCTATGCTTTTATTTGTGAGCTTATTGATTTGCTTGCATATCTTATTATGATGTTCTGTTTAGTAGAAAGTTAGTGCATTAGGTCACACTGGCTAAAATTGCTAAATCCCTATTAATTTGTAACATCCATCCTCAGTATTTTGCTACTCCATGTATTTCTTCATTTCAAGAATGATTCTGAGGTTATGCTTGAAAATAATTTATTTTTTTTATCTGTCTTTTTACTGACTTTTATAGGATTTCTTTATTCAACAGTGGGTAGTATGACAGATTTCTGAATAAAACAAAGGTATAAATTGAGGATTTGTGCAGGATTTTAATATACCTCTGTAGCCTGCTCTATTGGTAATCCCTGAGTTAAATCAGGTTTAAAATTAGATGTTCTTATTCTATTAGTTATTAACATGGAATTATTATCAATTGATTTTATGACATAAATTTTGTCTCTTTTTAAGGTATTATGGCAGGTTCAAACAGATCTGGAGATCTAAAGGATGCTCAGAAATCTATTCCTACTGGAACAATTTTGGCTATTTCAACTACATCTTTTATTTGTATCCTTTATACTGTGACTTTTTTTCTGGTCTGCCTTCTGTAGGTATAACAGGTTTTTCACTGGAAAGTCATTAGAGTTGCCTGAGTATAAAATGAATGAAATCTAACCTGAAAAGAAATATTTTATATTTGTCTAAAATATCAATATTATTTATAAATATTATTAAAATATTTCAAATTTTATTAACAAATATATATATTCTGTATTCTACTAGTCCTTCCAATTCCAAGCTATAATTGGTGTTTTTGGTCAAGTGATGGAAAGGTTTTTAGCATTATGCTTTAGCTGGCAGATTGTTGTTATACTCAGTATAACCAAATCTTAAACCAAACAACCAGCAATAGAAGTTTTTGATCCTTCAAAACCTAGAGTACGCAAGTGCTTGCGTATTTGTATGAGAAAATACCTGTTCTGTTGCATGATGGATGAACTAGCTACTTCCAATACTTCACAAATCACTGTGTATCACAGTCATAAAGAACATAAACTAAAAAATTGTAGCAGGAAAGAACTAAAAAAAAAAAACCAAACGAAAAGCAACCATGAAACACACACACACACACACACACACACCTTCTTCATTATCATGGACATTTTCATTTCATACCTAGGTGAAAAATGGTGGATTTTCCTCTATGTGATTATTTATAGTGTCATCTTCCTTCAGCCTCAGTAACAGATCTCTCCTGTATAGTGTTGTTTGGTGCCTGTATAGAAGGTGTGATATTAAGAGATAAGTAAGTCATATTCAACTTTTAATTTTACAGGGAGTATGTATAATCATAGGTTATATTAATACGACTTACTAGTGGCACTTCTGTGAAAGTATTCTGTATTTGGTATATATTTCTTTTGCTGAGGTTAAAACTGGAGGGAAAGTCTGCCTTAACTTTAAACTGAGATGGCTGCAAAAACTGGTCAGGTTATCAGGTTGTATCCCTTCAAGAAGCAGGAGCAGAATCTAAGATAAATGTCTGAAGTTGAACCAGCCTAATAAAATGTTCTTGATGAAGAGAATTGTAATTAGTACTTGCAGAACTGATGGATGGGGATAAGGGGATATTACTTTGGGAGAAGTAATATGCTTTTGAGGAACAAAGAAAAAAATCTGAGTGTTACACGACAAGGAGAGTTTGAGACTGCAGTGCACCATCAGACCTATGTTTTCCATTGGATGTATGACTATTTTCTGCTTTAAAATATCAGTTGTACATCAGGAGTCATGTCAGTTTTCAACCATGTAATTGCCTGATGACATTTAAGGCACAATATGAAGCATGAAGGGAATAAATGTAATGGACATGAGTATGAAGAGAATCTCCAGATTTTGATCAATTTCTCCATTAGGAGAAGTTGGTTAAGATGAAACTGTTGTCAGGTTTCACATTTCTTTTCTTGCTGCTGTCTGGTTCTCTTTTCTACTGAGGCCCATGTTTGCTTTTGATGATAAAGCAGTGGCATTGGGATAATAATTAAAAGGTGGTGGAGTTGATGCTGACACAACTTATTTCATTAGTCTAGAAGGAAAACCGTAAATTAAAAGCTGGATTCTAATCAAAACTAATGCAAGCAGCAGCAGGGGATCTATGAAAGGCTTTCGACGCTGTCTCTCACAGTGTCCTCATAGGCAAACTCAAGAAGTGTGGACAGTGAGGTGGATCCCAGAGGATCATGAGCAGTGGCAGAGTCTAGTTGGAGGCCTGTAACTAGTGGTGTCCCACAGGTTGCTACACTGGGCCACTGGTATGCCCTTGTGGCCAGGAAGGCCAGTGTAATCCTGGGTTGCATTAGGAGGAAGAGCATTGCCAGCAGGTCAAGGGAGCTGGTCCTGCCCCTCTGCTTAGCCCTGGTGAGGCCACATCCAGCCTGCTGTGTCCATTTCTGGGCTTCTCCGTACATAAGAGACATGGAGCTCCTGGCGCTGGTCCAGCCGAGGGCTACGAAGATGATAAAGGAACTGGAGCATCTCTTATGAGGAAGGGCTGAGGGAGTTGGGCCTGTTCAGCTCTGAGAAGAGACAACTGAAAGGGAACCTCATCAATGTATTTAATGTATTTAAGTAACTAAAGGAGGGGTGCCAAGAAGATAAACATGGGCTCTTCTCCGTGGTGCCACCCAGCAGGACAAAAGGCAATGGGCAGAAGCTGATGCATAGGAAATTCCACCTGAATACGAGGAAGAACTTCTTTCCTGTGCGAGTGACTGTGCACTGGAACAAATTGCCCAGAAAGGTTGTGAAGTCTCCCTTACTGGAGATATTCAAGAACTGTCTGGATGCAGTCCTGTGCCATTTGCTCTATGACAACCCTGCTTGAACAGGGAGGTTGGACCAGATGACCCACTGTAGTCCTTTCCAACCTTACCCATTCTCTGATTCTGTGATTTTTACTTTAAGATGGTATTGCTGCATCAGTGAAAATACCTGATTCAAAATAAATATAAAAGCCAAATCAAACTGCCTAGAAGTTATCTATCATTAAAGCAGGTTGCACTGTAGCAAGAGCCTTGAATCAATGAACTTTCACTTACAGTGCTGCCAGTTCTTATTTGGCTAAAATCCAGCATAACAGTCAAGTGTATGGATTTTTAGTCTGGTTTAAGAAATGGGGTTTGGGACTTTTTTCATTATGATTGTCACATCTGCAATGGGAAAAAGTAGGTTGTACATCTTTCAGTGTTTCTTGCATCTCTTCGAGTTATTCCTATCCTGTGTTTAGTTAATAAACAGGCATTAGAATTTGAACTAAGAATAAATGTGCAGTTGTATAAATCTTGTCATAGAAGCATAATATGGTTTTTGTCCTATAATTTTAAAGAGTGTGGTTTACCTTTTTTTTTCCTATCTGCTGAAAATAGTATGTAGTCATGCTTCCAAATTGGGCATATGCAGGAATTTGAACACTGACTTAATATATTAACTTTATTGCTGTGTTTCTTGACCCTGTTTTAAAAGCAGGTCTGAAAAGATAAAAAGTATTTAATTTTTCTTAATTTTTCTCTTTTTTCTGTAGACTTTTCCTCTGGTGTTTTATTTTGAAAAGTCTGAAAACATTGGGAAAAAATAATGGTGCTATCACAGTACAGATAGCCTTAAAATTAATTTTGGCTACTTACTAACAGTGAGATGAACTACAAGAACTTCCTTTTAAAATAAAACCGTCAAGTTTGAAGCGGGGTTGAGGGAGGAATAACCTTTTGGTAGTTAATTCAAGTCATGCCTAAATTAACATAAAGTTAGGTATCTAAAACCAAAAAAGTGGAGGTAGTATTGGATGGGACACTCAAGACTAATGAAAGCGCCTCTTCCTGACTTCTACCCACTTAATTTACTTCTTTGCTGTAGTAAAATACAAATTCCATCAGGTAGCACAACAGTCAGAAGATGTGGAAAACTTGAGATGGTTGTGTCTAGTAATTTCTCTATTTACTTGTTGTATGTCAGTGTCACAGTTTTAAAAGGAAAGGCTAATACTTTGTTTTGTGAATCTCCTGCTTATGCCCCAGGGTATACTTGTATTACTTGTGGAGCAGATTTCTGCAATCTGGTTCCTAGCTGTCACAAGAATCTATAAGATACATATATACCTACTCCTGCTATTGCTGTTAATTCTGTAAAGTTTGCCAGGATATCTGATAATTGTTTCATATCTGCTTAGAGGCAGCACTTAATGTGAAGCAATTATAAGCTCTTCTTTAAAACAGCATAATAAAGAGAGATTGCTTGGTTGGGAAATCCTGTAGTGCATACTGTAAACATCGTGTTTATTTTTAAAAAGTGCTGTTGTCCAAAAGGATTGAAATGTGGGTGTTGAAGCTATAGTAAAAGTTCTTTTAATTCTTACTGATTCTTTTTTGTTTTGTTTTAATTATTTTTATTTCCCCTGTTCTTTCCTAAGGTTTGGAGAAGCAGTTAATGGAAATCTAGTGGTTGGTACACTGGCCTGGCCTTCTCCATGGGTTATTGTGATTGGTTCGTTCTTTTCAACGTGTGGTGCTGGTCTCCAGAGCCTCACTGGTGCACCCCGTCTGTTGCAGGCCATTGCAAGAGATGGCATTGTACCATTTATTCAAGTAAGATTTTGTTGTTGTTGTTACACTACTTCTAATGTAGCTTCTGTTTTGACAAAAAAATATGAAGCATTATTTCTGCTGTTCCCATAGCATGTGAAGAAAAGATTTGGAGCTCGGTTTTATGTGTGTACAATAATAGATCAGGCTATTGTAGCACAAAGTTTTAGCTTCAATATTTTTCTGCAATGCAGTTTAGTTATATTTTTTCTTACACATAAAAGTTAGTGGTTCCAAACTGAGAATATAGGTATTTTATAAATGGAAATAAATGAAGTAAGAAGCAACTAATAACAGAACTTCTAACTCCAGGCTGTGTTTACAGCTTGTATTTGTAAACAGTTATTTAATCTCACTATGAAACTACATAATACTTCTCGTATTATAGACATAAAACTCTAATTTTATTCATTTTTGTAAGCTAAAGGAAGTCAGCAAAGATGTAACAATAGAATTCTATCCCATTACTCCAAATATTAAGATTTGTTCCAAGATCTCTCTGCATGCTTTAAAAAGAAATAAATCAGATTTTTCTCAAAGTAAGGGGGCTGGCAAACAGAAGATGATGAGGGAATTCTTGCTGGGCTGCTTCTGCAAAACCTAGACAACTAGACTTGAGTTAAAAATAAGTAAATAAAACTCCAAGAGATAATAGTGTCTAGAGAGCAAAGCTGTGATCTCTACAGTGAAGGTTGGAGTTTGAAAGCTTGGCTCAAGACGTGCAAGCCTATCTGTAACGGGAAGTAAATACACTTCCTGTTACAAAGTATTGTGAGGGTGGAGGGACTGAGTAGTGGTGGAGTTCGACTTGTCAATGGAAAGGGGTTGTAATACAATGAGTTGTAAGTGCTGGGTAGTATAGAGAAAGAGAAACAAAAACCCCTCACTTCTGCCTGAAGAAAAATGGTACTCAGTAAAACCGAGAGGGTGACTGTATGATTACACCTTACCAGAGTTAGACTTGCAAGGAGTGAAGAATCAGAAGATTCGTGGTTTGGGAAGTGAGAGAAAGGGAATTGACGAGAAGCAAGGAATTTAAAGAGAGGTATTTGACACTTGAGGATGCACTTGCAGTTTTGGAGTGATATGGCTACCGGATGGACATTCAAGGAAAGGAATGCAAGGAAATTAATGTAGGAGCAAGCGTATGACATATTTAAGAAAAAAATGCAAAAGACTTGAAACATGAGCAGGAAAAAAAGGGGATTTAAAAATAACAGTAGGAAAATTGATGAATGACAGGAAGCTCAGGGAAGAAGACAGTATGGAGAATGAATAAGGACTTAATTTCTATAATTGAATGGAGGAATATGGAGGAGAATATATATTGCTGGAACTTCTGGCAACGCATTTTGTTATCTGTCACCAGTATAACTGGATAGAATTCTCCAGAAAGGAAATTATCACATGCAAAATGGTTTTTGGTAGGGCTCTGTGCAGGATCATAGTCTTATCTAAGTCCTCTTTAAAGTTCAATATTATGTTGGTAAGTACTGAATTGACACCTAATTTGTACGTTACAAAAAATACTGGCTTAAACTATACTAGCTTTTTACTAAGCATAACTCTCTTATGTATATGGTTTTTAATTTACTTAAGAATATTTCAACAACAGCTGCAATAGGACTTCAGTATTATGTAGTCATTGCTTACTTTAGTAAGCATTTTTCATATTGGAAATGTGTGTTTTGCAATTTTAGTTTTGGCTGTTCATAGTATAGATTGCATCATTTTCCTTTTTAACTAATGACTACTTTTAGTTCCAGTTAGAACTAAGTTAGTTCATGATTTGCACCGTAGTTCATAACTGTATAATGAATTAGCTTTCCCTAATGTTACTGTTTACTTGAACTAGATATTTGGTCATGGAAAAGCAAATGGAGAACCAACTTGGGCTCTGCTCCTCACTGCTGGTATTTGCGAAATAGGAATTTTGATAGCCTCATTGGACAGTGTAGCACCAATTCTTTCAATGTAAGTATGAGTGTGGTGTTTTGTGCTCTTAAATTAAATAGTATTTTATTTTTAAATTAACTAGGTAATTATTTTTCTTTTTTGAAATTGTATGTTAGACTTTGTTTTCTAGCAAATTATATGCCTATTTAATCCTGTAGATAATATGAAACAACAAAATGTTTTGGCTGAACTAATTTCTAGGCACAAAAAAGTTTTTTCATGACAGAGGTCTTCAATGCTAATAAAAATATGTTCAACTTTTAAAAAACTTGGATTTTAAAATAAAAATTACTGCTATTTTAGGTCAAGTGCACTCAACAGACAAAACAATTCAATATTTTTTGATATGAACTGAATTTTATTTTACTGACTGTCCAGAACATGATACCGTATGAGTTCTATAGAAAAAGAAGAAAATTAACTCTGTCCCATCCAAAAATGATACACCATGATTGTTGGTTATTTGTCTCCAAAATATTAGTTTCAGGCTCTATATTATACTAATACCATATTTTGAGGCCTAATATTCTATAAGTAATCTTAATCTATGTCTTGTGTTCTGTTGGCCACTGTGAGGACAGTGTACAGGCAAATGGACACCTTCCTACTCTTTTTTGGGTTGCGTTTACCTTTTTAATGCACATCTGTCTAGTTAATTTCTTATTAGAAAATGCTCTTCTTTTCTTAACAGGTTTTTCCTTATGTGCTATATGTTTGTAAATCTGGCTTGTGCAGTTCAGACACTTTTGCGAACTCCCAACTGGAGACCTCGTTTCAAATATTACCACTGGTAAGGAATATTTCTTCATTCAGAAGACTTAAAACTAACTATAAACCCCTAAATTGTTGATTTTACTGCAATAATAAAACAAAATCTTTCTGATTTAAATGAGTTATGATTCATGCACTGAATACTTTAAGAGCAACATTTGTTTTTATGTGTTTGGAATAGTACTATAGTAATAACAGTGATCATGAAAAGATGTGGCTAGGGTAGATGGTTTGGGAAAAGGTTACAGGATGACATTTTATGTTGCTTGTAAGCCAAGAGATCTTCTGTGTGAAAATGAGGATGAAAACCCATAAAATCTGTATTGTACATATACTCAAGGAGAACTGGTAAAAAAGTTTGGGAAGGTTGGGATGATTTTCATTTTGGTTATACAAAAAATACACAAACCCAAAACTTGTGCAGAAAAAAATCTTAGTCAATACACATCCGTTGGCTCATTGATGATGTGATGACTGGTTTTAAAATATGCTTTGGACATTGCATTTGATAACTGAAGTTGACACTTGAAAAAGTCAGTAAAGGTCAATAATACAAAAGGTGAAAGTGTGGTTTTTTTGTTTAGTCTTTTTTAATGGGTTAAGAGTTTAAACATTTCAAACTAAGGTTGGGACACCTGTTGATTTTTTAACTGTATGTTAAAAATAATTTAATTAAAAGTAATTCTGTTCAGAAATTTTACTGCTGAAACAACCTTAAATACTAGAGCATTTAGTAGATAAACTGGCATGATTCTAGGATATAAGAGTTGCTTACAATTTTTCCTTTTAAAGAATTGAGTGAAAATGAAATGTTGCAGTTTTAGCTTCGAAAAGACTTGGTAAATATGCTCAGTAGTCACATACTAGTTTGACACCTAACCCTTCAAATATGTACACTTGGCAACAATTCCTTTTTATGTTTTTCTCACGGAGATCAGTGAGGCAACTGATTCACTGTGTGACTACTTCTAGCCAAAGCAGGTGTTGGAATGTCTGGCCAGAATTGGGATGGCATTTTATTTTTGAGTGAAAGTGGAGTCTTAGATTAATTCAGGCATGAAAGAGCAGCTGTTGTTCTTTTAGACAAACTACAAGATTGATGTCCTCAGAACAGGTAGAAAGCATTCCCTTAGTTTAAAACTGGATTCAACGTATTAAAGAAGCAAACTAAAGGTACCAAACCAAAGTTGGGTCTATTGACACTGTCAATATAGTAAAATAGCTCTTATTTGGGAATTGGGTGAAAATGAATTTGGGGTGTTGTATGTGACTAAAAGTATACACAAAACTCTCCATTTTGAGATGATTTACATTTATATTGGATAATAGTGTGGGCAAACCAGGCCTATAGACTTAAGTCTGGAAATGCTTCTGTAACTTTTTCAGCTTACAGTCATTCTTTCTTTGTAGCCTTTAAAAATTGTTTTTTGTATTCTACTGTCTTGTGTTATTGCCTAAGAGACAGACCACAACAGAAGTGAAGAATAGAACTGATGACTCAAATTTAACAACGATTTTTGCTGAAAGTAACAAAGTTGTTTATTACTGTTTGAAATTTTTTTAGCTTAAATTCAAATCAGCAGTAATAAGTGATTTGTTTTGAAACTGACCTTACTTGGAGGTACTGATAAAGTTTCACCGCTGACAAATGTAGTAAAGCTATTGTTACATCTAATTCAGTTGTATTATTTATGTCATGAAAAGCTTCAGAATGCAATTTCTTCTTATAAGCTGAAATTGGGACAATGTATTTTTGCTTTTATAGTAGCTAAAAAATGTCCTTTGAAGAAGAAAGGCCTTTCTGGAAGTTAACTTATATAAGAAATTAATTTTGTAGAACATTTGCATGCCTATTTAAAAAAATGGAAAAAAATGGTTTCTTTTAGGACTCTTTCATTCCTGGGGATGAGTTTATGTCTTGCCTTGATGTTCATTTGCTCTTGGTACTATGCTTTGATTGCCATGCTAATCGCAGGATGTATATACAAATACATAGAATATAGAGGGTAAGACCATATATCTTATTTATTCTATATTTAATATCTTTAACATTCAGCAAAAAGCTCTCTTCTGTAAAATAGGTACAACTGAAGTAATAAAGTTCAGAGTATTCTTTGAAACAAGGTAAGATCCTATCTCTGTTAAGGGTCGTAAATTTTCTGGAAACTCTATTCCAAACTTTTCAGCAGCCAGAACTGATAGAAATAAGAACCAATAAATCTGGGAAACTTCTGTTGGAACAGAGATGATGTTGTAAACTCTTGGTACTTCAGGAACAATACCTCTCAATATCAAGCAGCAACTATTACAGAAGTGTTAAATTATTACTACCTTGTGCGGAAGCTCAAACCCTCCTTTTTTTTCTGTGTGAACTTGAATACTTTCTAGAATTAATCTTTAAATTGCAACATACTTTGCACTGTATGCATTTGTCAAGAGCTAGTCGTACCTGTAGGAAATGCTGAGCAAGTATGACTCTTAAAGACCATGCTGCGTTCATAAAAAAGCCTCAAAAAACTGAAACAGCAAACAACATAAAAAACCCCCAACTAAATAACATATACATACACTACAGGTATGTAGTGTGTATGGTCAGTAAATGTGCATGCTATCCCTTTCTAAGGAAAGATGCTCTGTCCTGAAAGAAAATAGTAAGATCTTGGAGCAGGAAATTGAAGCAAGGCCACTTGTTTTGATGAGTGATTAAGCACAGGTCTTAAGTGGATCAGCTGGTATAAACTGCTCCACCTTGCAGATTGTCCATCTTTTAATATCTCCATTTCCAGATTAGATGCTTTCCTGGATTGTAACATCTCCATTTACTGGAGTAATGATGTGGAAATTAATTTCCCTATTTTAGGGAGGAAGTCAGCTCAGATGGTAACAGTTCTGCTTGTTTGTATGTATATAGGCACATACATAAAATTATGCATACTTCCAAATTCGTATATAGGTTGTACAAAGGTTGGTGCATACCAGGATGTCTGCTTTGTAGAAAGAGATGCTTTGCTAGAGGTAGCAAAGTTCAGAGAGAATTCACGAATGAAAATCAGGAAGGAGGGTGGGCAAGGGAGATAGACCCCTTGCCATAGTAGAATCCACCCTCCTGACCACTTTCAATCACCAATATTCTAATACTGGAATTAAAAGAACTGGAGAATGTAGGGAGATTGAAAATGGTCAGGAAAATGGATGGAGCTTTAGGCTTATCTGAGAGAGAAGCTGGGAAGGAAATAAAGTGGAGAAGGCGATAGTGGTGATGCTGAGGGGAAGACAGATTACACTATTCTATGTGAAGTCAAGTTTCACTTATTTTGCTGCTTTAAAACAATTCCTTTTAAATAGCCTTTGCTTATTCATTCTAGTGCTAAAAAGCAACTTAAGTAGCTCTCACCATTAAAAAAATGCTTTTGAAGTATGAATAAACTAGACCATAGTAAATATTAATAAATACAAAAAAAATTACCTTGAAGGGACCTGAAATTGCTTCAACTTGGTTAGTCTTCACTCTTGATTTAAATCTGCAAGACAAGGTTTTTTCATGCATTCATGCAAGAAAAAGTGATCATTTTTTACATCCATTATCCCCCACATGAAAAAAAGTACTTCATTTGTATAAATAAATGGGACCCTATTAACTGAATCTCTTCTGTATCCTGAAGAGCGGAAAAAGAATGGGGCGATGGAATCCGAGGACTGTCTCTGAATGCAGCTCGCTATGCTTTGCTTCGTGTTGAAGACGGTCCTCCTCACACCAAGAACTGGAGGTAGACTCCTATGTTTTTCAAGGTTATGTAATTCTTGAAATACGTAAATATATTGGGAATACTGCTGGTAAAGCAGTGAAGTAAAGCCGAAGTGAAATTCACCATTAAAATAATGTTTTAACTTGGGCATGGTAATGATGTCATTGCAATACTGCTATTTTACTGGAATGGAATGTGAGTTATGGTCAGCATTTAATCAGCTTTGCTGGAAGTATTACCAAACGAACTTAAATCCGTATGGTGTTGACATGGTTTTCAGAAGTGCAGAAGAATTGTAATGTTTGATTATTTATAGACTTTTCAGAGTCAAAGAAACAGTTACCCTCATGTCTCCCTGTCTCTACAGAAGAAACGCTGCAATTCCATAAGTGCAATGACCCTTTATTTGTTTAAATTAATTTTTGTGGCATTCCTTTTTATATAGCTTCCTTCAATAGTTGCACTTTCTAAATTGCTTAGATACCATTAAAACAAAATCTCACATTTTACTGTATATAATGAAGTTAGATGTCCACTACTTTCTTTGCAATATATTTTTTAACTTGTCAAACTATCAATTTGCCTCAACGCCAACATAAAAAATTACTTAACATTTAAAAACAAAGGACATTTGCACATTGTCACTTCTGATGAATGTCATGTGATACTTTAATTATAGTCACTGCCCAGTGATAGTATCCCAGGTTGCATGCACATGCAGTGTTCTGTTGCCCTTCAGTGTAATGGCATTATTTTACCACTTGTCTTGGGATTGATGAGCTTGGCATCTCAGAGACACCAGTGTAATGTGATGTCGACAATCCTGTTAAATATTTGACTGCTTTAGTCCCAAATGAGATATCCTATTGTGTCAATGTAATTGCTAGAACTGGACCATCTTGTTACATCTTATACTGTGCTAGTTTTGAGGCAGAAAGTATAATCCAACTCTTCATCAGTCTTTTGAATTTGTAGCAATGACAATAAAAGTATAAAATGTTGTTTTGGGAAAAGTAAGCAGATTGGATATTGATTAAAGGAAATACAATGCATCCTCATCTAGTATGCAGTTGAAACTGAACTTGGAGTACTATCAGTATGATTAAGGGGTTGACTGTCCTTTGGGATGGATCTATGCAGGTAGAGGAATGGGTCATTCAGAACATAATGAAAATCCAGAAGGATAAGTGCAAGTTCAGTACCTGGCACAGGCATATTCAGTGCAGTGACACAAGACTGGGAAGCTGCTCTGGTGAAAAGGACCTATGGTTCCCAGTAGATAGTAATCCAGCAGTGTGTCTTGGCAATGACATACTGGACTGTATTAACAGGAGAATAGATAGTACGTTGAGAACTAAATATACTGGGAGATAATATTTCTTTTTGTTCAGCACTCATTAGAATATATTAGGAATATTTCATCCAGGTTTAGACACCCTGATGTAAGAATGACATAATAAACTTGAGTAGATAGGACCACAGAGATGATGGTTGGAACACAGGAGTGTATTTCCTGTGGGGAGAGGCTGAGGGAAGCTATGCTTATTGAGCTTGGAGGAGGCTGAAGAGGAGCCTAAAAGCTGTTATAACTAACTTGCAAACATGCAAAACCTAAAAGAAGGTTACTGAGAAGATGGAGTCAGATTCCTTACAGCAGTATAGGGTAGGAGAGTGAGAGAACATGATAAAATAATTAAGCATTGCAGAGGTTCCCCAGAGGTGATATCTCTGTTTCTAGAGGTTTCCAAAATCCAACTGGATGGAGCAGTAAACAATGTGGTGTGCATTCAGTGTTTCAGTCATTTCAAATAGCAGGTTGCACTAGATGACATTGGAAGGGTGATAATTTAATAGTTTTCTAGGTAGAACTGTTATTTTAAGGGAACTTTTCAGAATGATGTTTTGGTGGTTTATGTAGTTATTCTGTACATGAACTGTTGTTGCTATTGGAAATCATGGCTTACCTACTTACTAGTTGACTGTTTTCCATTGAAGTAAGCACTTAATCTACATTTCATTAATTGTTAATTTTGATTTTCCAATTCTTCCTTATGAATGTGTGTGCGTGCACTAAACTTTTTTTTTTCCCCTCTTTGTTTGGCAGACCTCAACTTTTGGTCTTGTTAAACTTGGATAATGAGCAGTTAGTGAAACACCCTAGATTGCTTTCTTTTACCTCTCAGTTGAAGGCTGGTAAAGGACTGACTATTGTGGGTTCTGTGCTTCGTGGAATCTACTTAGATAAATGTACAGAAACTCACAGAGCTGAAGAGGTATGTAAAAGACAGCTTGCAAATATTTGTAATTTACATTAGTATTTAAATGTTGAATCTGGATTTGGATAACTCATACCTTAAATTGAACAGACAGTTGTAAAATACTGAATAAAGCATCTATTTTTTGCTATTAGCATAGTGATTGTATAAAAAGAACGGGTTGGTGTATGTAGCAAAATGTTTTATAAAATTTCCCAATAGGATGAGACAATACTGATACTTCTTAGCTTTTTCTTTAATATTGAGAGCCCTGGGCTTACAATCAAATTACATTATTAAAAAAACCAAAACCCCCAAGTGTTTTAATAAATTACCTTATAAAGAAAGCAGCATATATTTAACAAAAATTTAACGTTTAACTAACAAATGCAAATGTTTGGCATAATGTCATCCTCACGATGTGATTTTCTACATTCTTCTAGAAATACATAGCAGAATTAGGATTAGGAGCAGTCTTTGCCAGAAAACTGTGAGCAGGATCCTTCTTGAGATCCTTTACTTTCTTTTATTTTTTCTATTTATCCCATATCTCCAGAGAAAGTAGAATGAGGTAGGAAAAAATAGTAAGTTGTCATGTAATTTAAAATTACATCCAACTGTGCTTACAAAGACAAATGAATTTAATGTCAATGTTTCTTTAATAATAGTAATTGCATTTGCTTACCTATGCAAACTCTCCTACTCCTGTCTTTATAGAGTGGGGAAACATTTGGAGAAAGTACATGTTTCCTGGATTTTATTGATATGTCCAAAAGTAGGTTTTGATTGCATTATATATTTTAGATTAATTCATTTCTTCAGTGTCATTCAAAAGAGTACCAGTTGATATGTCTAGTATCTTGATTTAAGTAGTCTTCAAAGCTGTGTAAAAACACCTGTGATTTATTCAGACCTGGTATCTCTTAAATAGATGAGCATTTGAAATGTTGAAATGGACTAGCTAACATAACTAACTGGCCATTTCCTCCCAGTTTTCTTTTTTCTTCCTCTTGGTATTCAGGCTTTTCCATAGTGGTTTTTAAAATAACAAAGTATGAAGACAGATGACCTATTTGATATCATATGAAAAGGTTCTAAGGGAGTAATTAACTTGAAAACAAGTTGAAAACCCTAGCAATGCTATATTGTGAAGGTAGTTGTTACTAAGCTGTTATTATCAACGTGTGAGTAGAAAACAAGACAGAGAATACAAAACCAGGCCTATGAAACAGAATGGAAAAAAGCCTTTAAAACAGAAAGAGAATTTGAAATGTTAACTGTAGATGGCTTAACCTAGCTATTTTTCTGAGAGATGGAAAACGAATGACTTTAAGGGAGGCCTAATCCATGGGTTCTCTAGGAAGACAGACCTGGTGTTAAGATTCAGGAAATTATTGCTTTTAAAATGAAAATGAAGATGAATTGTTAAAGTTTGAGCATCTGGAGGCCTCATTGGTTCTGGAAAATTTAAACTAGAAAGTATTTCTAGGAGACCTGTAGGAAATCAAGATTTCTTCTGTCTGTCTTTAAAAAAAAAAAGGCGTCTATTTAAACTGATATACCCTCACAGATATTATTTGCACAGACATGCTTGTTAGCTTTGCTAGCAAATTCTCTGAAGACTCTTTTTTCACTCCTAACTAGAGTTTCTGATGTGAAGCCACACTGAGGCGGTGCCAAGCACTCTGTGATCAAATCCATTCCTGATGATTTTTGACAGAAATTTTGGTGCTTGTAAAATTCAAAATACTGATGTACTGATGCTTCCTTCGAAACACACTGATCCCCCACACAAGTCATTGATAATGATGGGAGTTTTTAAAGTTATTTAATCAAAAAATAGTGAACGTCAAAGCTCATGTTCCCTAGTCAAGCTTGATACTGTTTTGAATGCTTATTTTAAGTCACCTGGTTATGTGTCTGCATGTTTGTCAGTGTTCAAATGGAGGAGAGCCATGATGAAATTAAAGGGGTGTGGGATATTTAATCTGGTCTGTTTATCTTGTAATTATTTGGACAATGCTTCCAATTGTCTCCTGCACATCTGTTTTTCCATGCTGGGAGCTGATAAATAATCAGCCTTTTAATGTCAAAAGTGTTCAAGGAACTTTGGCAGCCTCTTCTTAAGTACTTGGCATCAAGCTTTTCCACACCCTTCCAATTCCAAAAGAAAGGACTGGTTGTTCAACCATATGTTGCTTTGTCAGTCAGTGGTTTTGACTTTACCTCAAGCAGTGTTACTTCATTTATGTGTTTTTACTCATGTCTTATTCATCCTTCTTTGGAAATAAAAGGCTGAATAATTAAAATAATGAAAAAACTGTGTGTGGTGTGTTTTGGGGAGGTAGCAATTTGGGCTCTAGTTTTTATAGAATCACTCTTTTGGAATTAGTGATTCCTTCATGTTGGTTATACATTGTTGATAAAGTTTTGCTGTTATTTAGTGCTATTACTCCTTCTGGTGTTAATTATCAGTGTTGATGATTTGTATTTCCCTATGTGTAATCTTCCTATTGCAGAATGTTAAGGCCTTAATGGGAGTAGAAAAGACTAAAGGATTTTGCCAGATTGTGGTGTCTCCTAATGTCAGAGATGGAATATCCTATTTGATTCAGTCAGCTGGTCTAGGAGGAATGAAGCACAACACAGTTCTGATGGGATGGCCACAGTCATGGAAGCAGACAGAAAATCGTTTCTCATGGAAAAATTTTGTTGGTATGTTTATTGACTTTCTCATTTGCATTTGTAATACAACTGTGTAACTAATGCATTTGCGGTGTGGAGGAAATGTGCTACTGAACATCTGGTGGGCAATTGTATATTTCCCCATATCTGATTTCATCTGGAGTGGGTTTTCTCAGCCCTCTTCAGCTGTGGCTTTGCTTGTTTTTCTTCTGAGCAGGTTGGTCACTACAATCAGTGTCGTGGTTTAGGAATGCTGCTTAGCAATTTAGTGCTCCCATTGAGACTTTGCAAACCACACTGCTGCTTGCTTGTCCCTCTTCCCTCTCCCCACCCGCACCTTGGGCTGGGTTGGAGAGAAAAACTGGAGGCACAACAGGTAAAGATCACAGGTTGAGATAAGAACAATTTACTGGAAACAGCAATGAGATAAGAAAATGAATAGTAAGAGCAACAATATTAATAGCAAAAGTGTACAAAACAGAGAATGATTCACATGCAAAAATGTCCACCATTCAGCTTGACCCAACCACAGCCATGCCACCTGAACCGCTCCCTCCTGCTTGGAACTGGCGTCACCTGACCGTTCCTTCTGGTGTGGAACCGGTGTCCTTCTGGTTCATTCAACCAGAAGGAACCCCTTCTCCTTGGAAGGGACTCCCTTACCCCTGCCCCTGACAATTACATGAGGTGGTATAAAATAGCCTCTGGTTCCTAGCCATGCTCCCTCTTGGCTGTTGCAAAAATTAATCCTGTCCTGGCCGGAATCAAGACATTATCCACCCCTTATTCTATATATCTATTTATGTCATGCCCAGATCCTACTAATATATGTGTGTATATATATATATATGTATATATACACACAAGTACAAGTATCGTTTCCACAGTCAATACCTGTTCCTCCGAGATGTCTGTTGAGTTCATTTAGTCCATGGCTGTGGGTTCTATCTTTCCTAGGTGTCTTCCAGGGCAGGAGGGCTGTTGCACTGTTGGGTGGTTGCAAGCTGCACCAGGAGCTCATGACTGGTGCATCCGGAGTAGCCCATACTCATTGTCCATGGTTAAGTCCACCCCTCGATCACAAGCCCATCAGTATATTGCATCTCTCCCCGATGACCTAAGATGTCATGGGCCCACTGAGCCAGAAATAATTCAGCCTATGTTGCCAGTCCAGATCCGCCTGAGACACTTCATTCTTGGCAGCCTGATGCACTTGCCCGTTGTTGCGACGTTCTTCAGTAGGCTGACTTTTGGGTATGTGTGCATCTTTTGACGTGCTTTTACGGCCAACTTTACCCAGGCAGTGATGTCTTGCCACAGTTCAGCAGCACAGATAGGTTTACTTCTGTGCTGCCAATTGGTCTTTTTCCATAGTTCTAGCCATCCCCACAGAGCATTTGCCCCCATCCACGAGTCAGTGTAGAGGTATAGTGCTGGCCATTGCTTTCATTGAGCCATACTTTCAGCTCTGCAGCTTAACTTGATCCACCTTGTCCCTCAGTAGCTTCTGCAACTCACCACATAGGACTCCATACAGCAGCTTTCTATTTTCCATGTATCTCTACAATACAACAGGGACTATCAGTAGAGAGAGCATAACACTTTTCATTTTCAGGTAGCTGATTATATGGTGAGGCCTCCTCAGCATGTGTCACCTTTTCCTCCTCGGATGTTAGTATGAAATTTTCACCTTTGAGCTAGTTTGTGATGACTTCCAAGATCCGTGGGTGACTGGGGTTTCCTGTTCAAGCTTGCTGTGTGATCAGTGTGACCCACTTACTCCATGTAGCATCAGTGGCATGATGTGTGGAAGGGATTTTCCCTTTGAACATTCAGCCCAGCACTGGCAGTCGGGGCTGCCAGGAGGAGCTGTGCTTTGGTGCCAATCACTTCTGAAGAAGCTTGAACCCCTTTATAATATCCAATTATAATGCCAGCATCCCTTTTTCAGGAGGGGTGTAACAGGCCTCGGATCCTTTGTATCCCTGACTCCAGAAACCCAGGGATCATTGTTGAGTATCCCCAGGTACTGTTTGCTAGAGGCTCCAGGAAGGACCATTCTCCTTGACTGCAGTGTAGAGCCCATTTTTCACATCTTGTCCTGTCCTGACTGGCCCAAGGGGTACTGCTTGAACAATCTCCTGTTTAGTTTGTTCAAAAGTCTTTTGTTGTTCTGGACTGCACTTAAAATCATTCTTCTTCTGGGTCATGTGATAGAGAGAACTTACGATCTGACTGTAATCTGGAATATGCATCTTCCAAAAGCCCACAATGCCTAGGAAAGCCTGTGTTTCCTTCTTGCTGGTTGGTGGGGATGTAGCTGCTGTTTTGTTGACCACGTCCGTTGGAATGTTGACAACGTCCATCTCTCCATTATACTCCTAAAATCTGAGTTTCCGGGGCAAGTCCCTTGACCTTACTTTGCTTCATGGCAAAACTGGCCTCTGGGACCATTTGGATTATCTTCTTCCCTTTCTCAAAAACTTCCTCTGCTGTGTTGACTCACATGATGATGTCATCAATGTATTGCAAGTGTTCTGGAGCCTCACCCTTTCCAGTGCAGCCTTGCTTCTTATTGCAGGGACTCTGGTCCATACTGGCGGGGCATGGGACATCTCTCTAACTTGCTTGAGCCTTTTGAATCTCTCTGCAGTCTTGGACAGTCTTTCCACACCCGAGGCACAGGTCATTAAGGAGGAAAAAAGATGATCCTCATATTGCTGGAGTAGGGCAGTCACCTGAAGCACTGTTTGTTTTCCTTCTTTCATTGACATCAATGCCAACAAGTTGGTGTCCAATGATGGCACAGTCAGCACAAACTTCTGCCGTGTGGATTGTGTACAATGGACCTTATCTTGGATTTACAGGGGACTGCTTGTTATAGATAACCTTCAGCACAGCTAATTCTCTCAGGTACTGGATTCCTTTCTCCATGGTTTTCCACATGCTTGGGTGCACTACTAGGTCATCCTTGAGAAAATACCTTTCCTTCATCCTTGACAGGAGTTGCCTCCAGAGGCTAGTGTTTGTCTTCTTCCCAAACCTCTTGCCAATGCCCACATCCTGGGACAGGGATCCCAGTTGCTTGGCTTCACTACCATCTAGTTTCATATCACGGGCAGCAATATCCCAGCATCAGAGCAGCTAAGTCACTAGGGGCTCACCCAGCTGGTGGCTGAAATTTTTTTTGCATATCTCACAGCTCACCTGGAGATAGGGATTGGGTGATTGGCACTGCCTGTTCCTCCTGTTGTGAGAGCCCTACTTCCTCTTCATCCCTCACTAAGTGAACTGATTTTGTCTTGGATTTCTTGTTCTATGTAGGTGTGACTGATACTGGTACCATGTTGCTTGGGTTCAGTTGCAGTCTGAGTGGCCACAGTGCCTGTTGATCTCCTTTCCTCTTTCCCCTGAGGGTGCTGTCTGTCTAGTGTCAAGCAGTGTCCAATAAAGAGTAGCCAGGGCCCAGCACGTTGCAAAATTTTGCACCTCCCTGGAAATGTCACAGCATTTTTCTTTCACTTTATTTTGTCACTTTATCAGGGTCCTGTAGTTGTTCAGAGATGAAATTCTAAACCATTGCAGCAAAATAATCCTTCAAAAGCTGGCTCATTTTTCTCCCACCTTCCATGTCACTTGTGACTACCCACCCTTGGGGAGGATCTTTGAATTCTCCCTAGAAATCTCCTCCTTCACTCTAAACATGGTGTAGACTGAGGAGACCTGGCAGGCTTAGCACCAAGAATATGATTTCCTTAACATCCAAACGGAATTCAGAATTCTCAAAATGTAACAGGCTGAAGGGGGTGGCAAAGGCCAGGAAAAGGGGGTGAAAAGCTGGGGAAAATCATCCTTCTCTGTTCCCCTTGCAGAGTGGGTATGATTATTAATACACTCTCAAACGTAGTGCCTGAGGTAAGAGCAGGAGAGCAACACTCAATACACATCCCAAATGATCTTCATTACCCTTGATGTTGTGTCATAAACTGACATTCCACAGTATATCAACAAAGAAATCCTGATGCCTCTCCCTACTCTCAAAAGTATCATCACAAGGAGCACATACAGGATTAGAATATATACCGGATTAGGTACCGCTCCCCCATGAACAGACCAAGCAACATTGTGACCAGTGGCTCCATACCTAAAACAACAAATGCCTTGGTCAAATTTGTTTCCAACCAGCTCTGGGCAGTCTTTTGTTATCTCAACCCATTGTGCCTCACATCAAACACCGAATAAAAACTGTTGTGGTTTAGGAACAGTACTCCCCAATTTAGTGTTCCCACTGACACACTCCAAGTGTTTCCCTCTTCCCCTATGGCAGGCTGGAGAGGAGAACTGGAGGCACAAAAGGTAAAGATCAAAGGTTAAGAACAATTTACTGGAAACAGCAACAATGTTAATAACAGAAAGTGTACAAAAGAGAGAATGAATCACATGCAAAAATGCCTCACCATGAGGCTGCACCTGACCACAACCATGCCACCTCAGCCACTCCCTCTGGCTTGGAACTGGTGCCACCCAACCACTCCCTCCAGCTCAGAACTGGCACCATGCTTATTCGACCAGAAGGAACCCTTTCTCCTCAGAAGACATTCCCCCACTGCTTCCAGCAATGGCACGAAGTGTGTAGAATAACCTCCAGGTCCTAGCCACACCCCTCCTTGCTACTGCAACAATTAACCTTGTCCTGGCCAGAACCAAGACACCCAGGATATTCCTCTTTCACCTCACCAGAATCTGGGAGGGTTTAAGCTTTTGTATTTAAAACAAAAACAAAGTCTGTGAATGAAAACTAGGAGTTCTTGATTAAATGTCTTGTTTTGCCTTGCAGATACTGTACGAGAAACAACTGCAGCTCAGCAAGCACTTTTGGTGGCTAAAAACGTTGACTTATTTCCAACAAATCAAGAACGTTTTACTGAAGGAAACATAGATGTGTGGTGGATTGTTCATGATGGTGGTATGCTGATGTTGCTGCCTTTTCTCCTTCGACAGCACAAGGCAAGGACAACAGAAAATGGCTGTGATTTAATTTTCTAGCACTGAATGGTCCTAAGCATATCTAATTAAATAGTTCTTCACTTTGTTAAAATTATGCATGGTAATAGCAATTACAGTGTTAACAAATTGTTGTAATGTATCTTTTTGGTAGGTTTGGAGAAAATGTACAATGCGTATTTTCACCGTTGCTCAGATGGATGACAATAGCATTCAAATGAAGAAGGATCTTCAGATGTTCTTATACCATCTTAGACTGAATGCTCAAGTGGAAGTTGTTGAAATGGTATGTTACTACATATTTTTAAGGTGCAATTGGGACTAAACTTGGGAAAACAGATTTAGCTTTTTTCAAATGAAATTAGCCCAAATATAGAAATTGAAAGATTTGTAGTCCCACCAAGAACAAGAAGTTAAGCATTGTTATCTTACCATGCCACAATAATAGTGTATGTGGTGGTGAGTTTAATGGGTTTGACAAGTAGAGTTTGAGCTATTTTGATGTGTTAATATTTACTTTATGAGGACTAGTCCATAGAGATGGTTCATTCAGGAAGGAAAAAGCTTGAATTTTTAGCAAGCAGTGAAATGGAAGGCTGAATGTGCTTAATCTAATAAGCTATGGCATATAGTATGAGAGAGGATGATCTTGTCCATGTCTCCAACTGCTGTATGAATACCTCTCTGGAATAACGAATCCCTAGGCTCAAATGAGATTATGTCAGTTGTTTTTGGCATTGCCAGCCTCAGCCAGCACTGAACAGCAAGACAAAATAGCTATAGTTCCACAAGTCAAGGCAGTGACAAAATGAATTTTGTAACTTTTTTTAAATATAGGTCATAAACTGTTTAAGAGAAAGGACTAAAGATATACTCTGTCTAGGCCTGCTTTTTTTGGCAACTAAGGACTTAACTTCCAGCACTCAAAGGTGACTAGCATAATGTCCAAAGTAAGGCTCACAGGGGAAAAAAAAAATCAACCAAAACTTTTATTCATTCTGAAGTGGGATGAAGATGAGTAAACTGGTTCAAAACTTCTACCACCAGTAGCTCCTATAATGACCAGAACTTATTGAAAAGATTTACCATGCTACTAAATCATGAAGTAATTTTAAGAATTGTTTAAATTACTTACAAAAAGATTACTTATGAATGTGTAGAATAACCTCTTGAACTAGTAAGTAAGATAAATCCTTTTATTTATTTTATTGTTCTTTGCTTAGAGTAATAAATATAAAAGTCTAAACTGCTGTGGCATGTGCAGTTGAAAGAACACAGACTGCCACAAAAAGGCTCAGCCTTGGTTGGATTTTGAGCAGAAGACGGTATAGGAAGTTGTGCCGGTTTAGGTGGGGTACAGTTAATTTTCTTCATAATGCCTAATATGTGGCTATGTTTTGGATTTGTGCTGAACACAGGGTTGATAATACAGAGATGTTTTTGTAATTGCTGAGCAAGGCTTGCACAGAGCTAAGGTCTTTTCTGCTTTTCATATTGCCACGCTGGCAAGAAAAGTTGGGGGAAGTTGGGAGGAGACACAGCTGGGACAGGTGACCCAAACTGACCAAAGGGTCATATGACAGACCATATGACATCATTCTCAGTATATAAAGTGGTGAGAGGAGGGAGGAAGGGGGGAAATGTTTGGAGTTTGTCTTCCCAAGTAACCGTTATGCGTGATGGGGCCCTGCCCATGGGAAGCAGTGAATTAATTCCATGGTTTGCTTTGCTTGTGTGCACACTTTTTGCTTTTCCTATTCAACTGTCTTTATCTCAACCCATGAGTTCTCTAGCTTTTATCCTTCTGATTCTCTCCCCAGTCCACTGGTGGGGGAGTGAGTAAGCATCTGCATGGACTTTGGTTGCTGGCTGGGGTTATACCACTACAGAGATAAAATTTATTCTTTTCTTATGTGGGTAATATTAAATTCTGAGAATTTCCCAGAGGATAAGAGACACATTACAAGTCAGTGACAACTCAGGTGACTGCTATAGATTTTTATGTTGTATTTTAGTTTTGAGCCAATGTGAGAATATATGCAAGAAGTTCTTCCTAATGGCTTCTATTTGTGAACATTTCTCACTGATGAAAGGATAATGTGTTATTAGTGCCTCTGGATGGTTTTTAAGGAAACAAGTGTGCACACATGCTCAGGTGGCAGTAGTGCAGACCCAGTTTAAATAACTCTTACTCACTTCTGCAGCCTAGTTGGAACAGAATAGTGGAAAGTCTATTCTGAAATAGACTAAAATTTAGATAAAACCACAATAATGTTGTTACAGTAGGATAGTTCACTGTATGAAATTGCTGTTGGAAGATTAGGTTTAAGAATGAGGACAGAAGTGACTGATAAATTATATGCTTAGGATTACTCTAATGCCATGAATACATCCAGGACTGCCAAATGAGTATTCATACCCACAGGTATGAATGTGGGACACTGTCTAAATGTTCTAAGTAGTACTTTTCTTCTGGTGTTTCTAATGCAAATTTCTTTTGCAGTTTGAAAATGATATTTCTGCGTTCACATATGAGAAGACACTTATGATGGAACAGCGATCTCAGATGCTAAAACAGATGCAGCTATCAAAAAATGAAAGGGAAAGGGAGGTAGGAACTTTGGCTTGACAACATGTTCTGTGAAAAATCTGAAAGTAGTATCTTTTGGCTGTGGCTTCTAATCAATTTCTAACTAGTCAAAAACTTTCATAATTGCATCCTGTGTTTCTCTACAACCAGTTTCACTTGCAAGGTTAAAGTAATGTGGGGAAAGAAAAAATTTCTTATTTAAACAGATTTTAAGAGTTTTCCTGTTCTTGTGGAGTGCAAGTGTTAATTAGCAAAATATTTGAGCATCAGTGTGGAATATCTTCAGAGCCTTTCCAAACCCGACATCAGTAGCTAAGGTTCATGATTATGCAACTGGACTGATTAGCTTTGATTGTGATATGGTCTTAGGGTCATAGAACCATTTAGGTTGAAAAAGACCTTTAAATCAAGTCCAACCACTAACCTAACACTGTCAAGTCCACCATAAAACCATGTCCCTAAGTGCCACATCTACACCTCCAGGGATGGTGACTCAACCACCTCCCTGGACAGCTCATTCAAATGTTTGATAACCCTTTCTGTGAAGAAATTTTTTCTAATGTCGAATCTAAACATCCTCTGGTGCTACTTAAAACCATTTCCTCTTGTCCTGTTACTTGTTACTGGAGAAAAGAGACCAACCCTCACCTCACTACAACTGTCTTCTAGGTAGTCAAATAGAGTGAGAAAGACCCCCTGAGCCTCCTTTTCCACAGGCTAGAGAACTTTCCCTCAGCCACTCCTCATATGACTTACAAACACACCATATTACACAATATAATACAAACTTTTTCAAATCACACTGACTCTTTTTTAGTTTCTGCATTATTTTGAATGTTTTATGAATCAACTAATTTCTTTCTGGAGCCAAAATTGGGCTGACAAACCTATAATCCTATAATTTCAAGATGGGAATGCTGTGTTTGCTGCTCCCCTGTCCACTATTTTGCATATTGTAGCAACAAGCTTCATCCGACTGTATTTTTGTGAATATTTGTAACTTTTAAGTCCTTTCCTTTTGGCTTGTGCTTCTACCCCCTCATCTATTCTGCTAACTCTTTCATTATTATCAAGACATTTTAGTGATGTAGAAAATAGTAAATGCTCTGACTGTGCCATCACTTAAAATGATTTCCCTCCCATGGCAAATAGATCTCTACTGTGTTTAATTGCTCATTTGTAAACCAGATTTTTTTTTTTTTGTGGCTTTTCCTTTTTTGGTGTTAATCCTACAAATCCAAGCAGTTTGGGTTTTTTATGATTGTTTTCCTTTTATTTTTCCTCTTCTCTCTATCCATTTTTCCACCTCACAGGATTTTTTTTTAAGGTTCCTAAAGATGCCTACTATTGCTACAGTGATGTGCTGCTGTAAATCCTTTCTTATCCATGTCCTGGTAGTTTTCTTTCGATTTGAGCCTGCCTAACATCTTTTCAGTAAAAACCCAAACTTTTCCATGCATCTTATTCAGTGTTAGAATTCTTTATTGAACAGTAGTATTTTTCCAGTGGAGTTTGAATGATTTATCTATTGTAGATTTCAAAGGATTTAACTTCCACATGAATACTAGGAGCTAGTGCTCTGTAGTCTATAGCACATACATTTCAAAGGAGATGAAAGAATTGCTCCTCAGCTCTGAGCTGGTTGGAATCTGGACTATACTTCAGAGTGTTGTTTGTTTGAAAGTTTTTATTTCTTTCTATGCCACTCATATAATCTTCTTTCTGTATTACTCACTTTTATCTGAACTTTACCATTACCATTATAGCTTCAGTTTGTTCCTTCTTATCAGGCAGGGTAAAATCTGAGACATTAAAAATACCATTGAATTTATTTCATGGTCTGAAGTAAAATCCTTGATAATTCCAAAAGCCTGTAGCACTTACTGCCTTGTCCAAGAATAAAAGTCATATCCATCTGTTGTTTCTGATTAGGATATTTAAATCTATCCTGTTCTTTTGTATTTTCATTAGAAAATGTGGTTTATTTATGTCTTCACTTCCTTTGGAGCTACAAGTTGAGTACATGCAGTCAGCGTGCCAGGCCCATTCTTAATCTGATCATCTTCTCTTCAATGAGCTGAATTCTCTCAATTTTTTTGATGACCTCCAAAACATTTCTTTCATTAGTATCACTAGTTCAAATTAGCATTGCTTTTCTTTTTATTATCTGTCTCCAGGCATTCAAATATAACCTGGTATTCCAGCTTTGAATGGTGAGTGTAATTTGGTTTCCTGTTACCACCAAAATTAGTACTTTGACCTCACTTTTGTGCATGTATGCCTTCAAATGAGACTCAGACCTTCTCAAAGAGGAGAATTTGGTTTTGTACAGTGTTCTTTTGCTGTTTCAGTCATAGGCATGCTTTTATCACTGAGCAATCACCCTCACTATCCCTTCTGTCACTTTTTTAGAATAGAAGTAATTTGATCTTGCCTCTGGATTTTCTTGAAGAACTGGGGATTGAGGTTTTATCAGATTTTTGTTTACTTTTTTTAAAAAACTTGGTTGATTTGCTTCTATTCGAGTGTACATATAACACGTGCCTGCAAAGCAGAAGATAGGCAACTTAGGTGTAACTGGCAAACATTTATTTATTTGACTTTGACAATAGTGCTACAAAGAGGAAAGAAAATGGAGAGCCTCATTCACTTCCTTGCTTCCCTTTTCGGTGGTTGTTGGCTTCTTTCTCTGGCTAATCCTTACTAAGGACTCTTGGGCCAGACAGTGATAATGGGACCTGTGTGAAGGTAATAATCCATCCCACCACCAAATTGTGTTGGGTTGTGCTGTGAGGTGACGTTGGCGGAACTTCGGGTGCATGCAGGTGAGGAGCACAATTATAGTTTGTGAATCACTGGTTTTTAGACTTGGAAAGTAGCTTTCTCACATGCTTTAACTTTTTTCATGCTTTTGACTGTAATTGAATAAAAAATTTCATCTGAATATATACATATATGAAAGGATGTGACCCTCATAAGCAAGTGAATATTTCAGCTTCCCATAGAGACTAAAGGACTCAATTGGCTTCATATTTTCACGGTCTGTAAAGAGACTTCATAGCTAACTACTAAACATTTAAAAAAGAGCCTTATAAGCTGATACCACATCTCATCTATTTGAATGAAGAATAATATGATCTTTGCTTTTTTCTGTAGAATATTTTTTTTTGTCATTGGTAACCTTTTTGTCCCAGATTCAGAGCATCACTGATGAGTCTCGAGGCTCAATCAGAAGAAAAAGCTACTCCAGTTCATTGTCCATTGTCCAAGATGCTCAGGCACTGCTGACTAATGATTATCAAGAGGAAGAGGTAGCTGGACATAGTGCTGACTAGACACATTTTCTCATTGCAACACTTTAAGTGCCACTATTGCAAACTGAACTACAGATGAACAACTTAATCTTTCATTGTTATGGAGCAGTTTTTAATAAATTTTTCTAAATTCATTATCTTACCCTGTATTTCTTGTCTTTAGATGATGTTTGTGTGACATGAACTATATGCTCTTTCTCACACTTTTTTTCCATAAAAGAAATATTTTTCTGAGGGTGCCTGTTTTCTTAAGAGCCAATAGCAGGGTGTTACATTAATAAAAATATTTCAGGCTTTCACAAACCATTGACTTCCTTTATAGTTCTTCTCTTGAAGTACTGAAGCTTCTCGGAGACCGTACTGATACAGCAGGTCTTTTAAGGAGATTTCTGTGCTTATTTGCAAGCCATTATTAACCCATATGTGTCATTACTGCATTCTGCGTGGTGACATTGAAAGGAAATGGACTGATGTTATCACTGGGTTTAGTGTGCACTTGAAGTGTTGCTTGTATCTAAAATCTGTAGCCTAGTTTGTGGAAGTCCTGTATACCTTTGTGTTTCCCTTTCTTCATGGAGTATGAGAGCAATGTGTTATGTTTCATGTATTGAATTTGGTATCAAAATAGCACTAACAAAAATGTGCTTTTGTTGCTTTTGCATTTTTATAAACATGTATTATAGGTCCAGAATTTCTCGTGGTCTCACTGTCTTTCTAAAAATGGTGAATTTTCTCCCATTAAGTTGTACTGAACTCAAGAGTTGTTACTTTGAGATTTTAGTTCATTGGATCCTGCTGCATGGTATTTACAGTATTGGCATGGATTTGTTAGCTTTTTTTCATTCTCATGGTCAAATTTCATTCACAGTAACTTCCGATTTGTGGTCTTGACTCATTTAATCATCTGTGAACATAGCAAGATCATCAAACTAATAGATATTTATGTGAACCTCAGAACTGAACTTGAGAATTTGGGAACCCTCAAGGATAGGGACTAAGAAATAGTTTAGGGAATATACAGAAGCTCAAAGGCATTTAAAACCACCTGCAATTACAGTTTGTGAACCACTAGAGGAAATGCTTTTCTGAGAATGAAAGTAGTATTTTCATCTGCTTGGTTGATGCTTGGTTCATGCTTTTTATTGACCTGCATGAAATTGATACTTCCTAATCACCAGATACGTGGAGGGACTGTGACCATGTCTAACGTGTGAATAATTAAGGTTCCCAAAAGGAACAGGAGCTTCAACTCATGATTTAACAAGTCTCTGAGTAGCTTTCAGAACCGTTAAATATCTTAAACAAAAAGCAAACAAACAAGCAAAAATCACAGAAAAAAAGAAATTCCACCTCCAAAACAGAAAACTCCAAAGCACAAAACCAATCCTGCCCCAAAATACCAATTTACTTATAATTTTTAGAGTCTAAGGTACTCTATTTCTGTTGCATTTTATGGAAAGAGAGAAGCTTATGGACAAAGTATTATGAGGGAATAATTTGTTAAATATTTAATCTTTTTTCCCCTCAGAAGAAGCAAGGGGAATGGAAAATGGAAAACACAATATTCTTCCCACATGCATATGCATTTTTGTGTTCTTCAAGTTGATTTGAGTTTCTACTGTTAAAAGGGAAGAGAAAGCCCCTTCATGGTTAGATTGGTTGGATTTGTTATGTAATATGCTCTTGCAGGCATAAATAATCAAACCTAATAATCTAAAACTATAGCTAGCCTTCAAGTCAGCCAGTCCCATACTGGTTTCATGAGAGTCATGTGGTGGTTCAGCTAAAGGCATGTAAAATGGACAATGTTTACAACATTGAGAAAATGTATCTGAGAAAGTAATGTAACAGCGATAGCACTGGCTTTCAAGTTTTTCACTGGCAAAACACCCTGGTGTTAATAAAGTACCCTCTGGTGGGATTCAACCTCGCTTTAGTTCATTACAAAAGTAATGTTCCAGGTCAGATGTAGTCTTGCAAATGTAAACAAATAAGTACATTTTTACAAGCAGTTTCACTTCATGGTGAAGTCACAATAGTCTCGTATTCATTCACAAAGTAAGGTGCATTTTTCTTTAGCTTCTTTAGTTCTACTGCTGTGAAATTCCTTTTCAAAATTTTAATAATGTGTAATTTACAAATGCTAAATCTTGGGGTGATTATTTGTTTTGTGGCCAGGCCCAGCTGATCCATGACAGAAACACTGCCTCACACTCTGCTCCAGCAGTCAAAGCAAGTGTGGCTGCTGCTGTGCCAGAAAAAGTGCAAATGACCTGGACTAAAGAAAAGTTTGTAGCGGAAAAGCATAAAAACAAGGATTCAAATGCATCTGGCTTTAAAGATATTTTCAACATGAAGCCGTAAGTATGCATGTGGTATTTGGAGCTTTTTATTTCATCGTGTGTATTTTAATGTGGGTGGGGTTCTATTTGGCTGGTTTTTCTGAGTTTTGTTTTTTTAAGAGATTCTGGTTTATTTAAAATTGAATACAAAAATAACTTTTCATGCACTTCACTTAAATGGCGTCCTTATAAAAACAGCATGGACTTGGGTGGAATAACTGTAAAGAGTCATTCACAAGAATGTTGTGAAGTTTAAATGTGACAGACTACAAGCTGTAAATTCAACTTCTGGATTGTACCAGAAAGCACATATGTTAAAATGCTTCATGGTAACTTTTATTTTTCTTCCTGTGGGTGACAAATTAGTGTATATGTCCCTGTATTTTTATTGTGTTTGGTATTAGAGGGAGTACCAAAGAAGCAGATAGTCTTTCAAGACATTTAGCTTATGTTTTTGATTTTGGGTGCATGTTTTTTAGGTGTGGGTGGTGTTTGGTTGGGGGGTGAGGGGGTTTGGGTTGGGTTTTTTAATTTGTTTTTTTTTTTTTTTAATGGACATTGAGGCCTCATCCTGTAAATCAGAACAATATAAAACTTGTGCAAATATGTATGTCTTGCTATATTAAGTATTTCCTATTTAAATATTTCTCAATGTCTTTTTCTTGAATAGATAAGAGCTACTGCCTCTGTCAAACCAATGTATCAGACACAAAAAAAAAGACAGAAATCAGCTTGTTTGGTTCTTCATGTTGTGATTTTAAGCACACATATGCATCTTTTCTGAGTTCTGGAAGAATGCACTTAGAAGCATAGCTGAAATTATTTTCTGCACATGACCAAAGCAAAACTGTGGATGTCAAGGGAAATCTTAGTATCTAAAGGAAACACATCTAAGTCTAGGACTTGTAGACAATCCAGTTAGAAAGCATATTTAAAATCAGTACCTTAAAATCCCAAGTTATTTTGTGGATTTGCTTTGAGCTCTTTAGAAACAGTTTGCCTTTTGCAAATTCCAAAAATTATCTTGCTTATGCTCTAAAGTGTTGTCCTGGGCTACATTATACTCTAATAATTAGGGATTTTTTAAATTAATATCCTTGAAGTGTTTCTTATTACTACTTTAGAATTGTGCAAGACACTGATTTCACATACTATTATTTTAAAACTACTATGTATCATTGGGGTAAAAATTACAGTTGGAATTTGGTGTGCCTGTACAGTATATTAATATTGTTGACTTAAAAATGTTCCTGATGGCATAATTTTTTTTTTTCCTATGCATTTGCTTCCCTTTCACATAGAGAATGGGGAAATCTGTAAGTCTAAATTTCACTTTGCTTAAGCAACATAGGCTGTGTTCTCTGGTTCTTGTGATCTTGTACATTGTATGCACGTTTCTAAATCGTAATTTGCAATGCATGTATTCTTTTGTTCCTTGTTTAATACACTGTGATTTAGCACATCACTGAAAAAATATTCATCATTGTGACTTGTTAATGTTCTCTTAAATATTAGCAACTTTCTACTCAAGGTAAGTCACAAAATATGTGTTTTAGTTTCTGTAAGAATGTAAAACCTGACAGTACTCCTCTGCACCAGCGTAATATTTAGTTTTCTAACTAACTACATTAAAAAAATGAATATATTTTTATTCTGGAAAAATAGCCTCCCATTGTGATATAACTGCTTGGACAATAAGGAATATCTGTTCACGATCCCACATGAAAGGGAACTTTCATGTTTCATCAAAAGTCTGTTCTTGCCTGCCTTCTACCAACCCATGCATGTGTAGAAATAACGTAAGTTCAGGCATAAATTTGGTATGACAGCACACAAAAGTGGGATACTACATCTCTTGAGTGGAACTTGTTTGACTGCTCTGCTTTTTTTCAGAGTTCAGCATTTTCTTAATTTTGTCTGCTTAACAAATTGAGCTTCTTATGAAAACTTTGGAAGTTTACTTTGTCTGCTGTATATGATTTCAGTTCCACCAGTGCTTGAAGGATAAGTGATGTTAGTCAGCCTCAGTTTACATTTTACACAATACGAGCCTCTATTTCAGTGCTGAATTTTTGCCACTCTGTCACAAATTTACACCATGAATTTAATTTTTAGTTTAACAATGTTTCAGCTTCAATATTTATACATCTCAGTTATACAGTCTTGCCTCTCTTCATAGTTCTTGTTTGGTCTTCTCAAGATACAGTTCTGCTTCTGAAAAACTGAGCTTCAAGCATTCCTTTGTTCCATATATGGTTTTTGTACAGTTGGTCTTGGAATAGATGGGCCACCATGATAGAAAATCCCCCAGGAGGGACTGATAAACTCAGTTTTGGAAATGTGATTCTCTTGTAGGGGGAAGATGCGGGGTGACAGAGCAGGGAGAATCAATTAAATTGATAGGGCTGGTTTCCACTGGCCACTAAACTTAAGGTGACATGCCTTGTAATTATTTATTTAAAAAAAAAAAATCGACTTTTGGGCAGCAGATCTTTTGGATGAATGGGCTAAGGTATAGTTTGAATCTTTTTGTCCCACTGTAGCATATGATTCATTTCCAGCCTTGGCTAACTTTACACAGACAGCAGTTTCTCAGGAACTGTGAGGAAACCTTTTACTTTGTTCTGAAAAAAAGCTAACTCATACAAGATAGATACTAAAATAAGGACGTTTTTGAAATCCTAGCAGTTTTATCTTCTTGTGCACAAATCTACAACAATTATATTTGTACATGCAGCAAGGAAAATATTAGTTAATGTTGATAATGTAAGGGGATAGGCTCAATTTCAGTTCACTGCTTACTGCCTTACCCTTATGACATAAGAAGCTAGTAATTTTTTCAAAATTCTATGGTGTTTCTGAATTTTCTTCACCAGCTTATAGAATTTTGTAATGTTTCCAAAGGAGCGTGAATAAAATCTTGTACTGTACAACATAAATACTGTAATCTTTCCACTGCATTCCTCTAATTTCTTTGTTTGGAAATTGTTGTATAAATCCAGTTACTTTTTTGTATAAGTCAATAAACTGGATTCTCAGTGGTTCTTGACTGAAATTTAATTTCTATTGAAACAAAGGTTTTGATTCATCTTGGTAAAAGATGACTGACAACTGGAAGATTTGTGCATTCTGAAAATTTACTTAGAACTGCTTGAATTTCAGAAATAAATGTTCTTGTCAAAGGTATTGAATTTTCTTATTTATTTTGAATGTGTACAAATACTAGTGTCCATGAAAAATCTTATTTTATGTACTTACAATTTCAAATAACATATAATTAATTATTATTATGATAAGTATTATGACAATGCTTAAAAATGTTTCTTTGTGTGCTAGAAATCAGTCAAATGTGAGAAGAATGCACACTGCTGTGAAGCTCAACGGAGTAGTGCTTAATAAATCACAGCATGCTCAGCTAGTTCTCCTGAATATGCCTGGACCTCCGAAAAACAGAAAAGGGGATGAAAACTGTATCCTCTACTGTATTGATTCCATATTTCTTGATACTGAGAATTTGATTTTTGTGATTCTTCCATTGTCTTCCTGTTGGGATAACCATTAATCACTATGGTAAGCCTAAGTCTGCCTTTAAGAAAATGACACAAAGAGAGTTATAAAAAATATTGGTAGTGGTGAGGGTTTTTTTAATGGATATAAAGCATTTCTTAACTTTGAACTCACTTTAAAATTTCTTACTTTTATCCTTTTTGTAGGTGAATAGGGCAAAACTAGGAATTTCCCCCAAGTTAGGCCTCACTTCCACTTTAATAACCAGGTAACGGGGACAGTAAAGGGTGACACAGAAAAACTCTTTGATGAAATTGTTGAACTCTATTTTTGCGTTATATGTCAGACTCTTTGAGAGATTACTAGCTATTTTTGTTTCTCTTCTGAATAAATTCCTTGACCGAATGGTACTTCAGACATGGAATTTCTGGAAGTTCTGACAGAAGGTCTGGATAGAGTTCTCCTAGTCCGAGGCAGTGGACGTGAAGTGATCACCATTTATTCTTAATCTGTTTGTATGTGTTTTTCAAACACAGCACACCCCCACCATAAGAAAACAAAGTTTTTTGCCATGATTTGGGCAGCTTCATTAAGTGTTCTAGTGCATTGAAAATTACCTGCAAGCTGAATCTTATGATGATGTGTTCTTTTTTTTCCTGGTAACATATTATATTTAAATAATATTTTAAGCGGATGTATGTAGAAAATATTTTTATAGGGAATTAATAAATGGTGGATGGGTTAGGATATTTATATGTAGCATATTCTGACACTTGTTAAGCTGTGGTAAAACAAGAAAATTGGTAATGCAATTGTATTTTTAAACATACAGAAATGTAAGCAACATTTGATTAAAATAATCTTTGTTCTGCATCTAAATAAAAGGGAAAGGTTTTAGAAAAAGTTGTCTTCTTTCCTTACCAAAATGCTGCTATGTTGCTTCTGTTGGAATTAGTCCTGGTTCAGGAACCTTCCTTCAGAGATGTATACAGCCAGTCAAATTTGTATATGACGTGCATTAAGTGTTTCCCTGAAGTTCAAGGTTTGCTATAATTGTTAAAAATAACATTTCTGTATTTAGAATACGTAGGTAGCTGAAATCTCCAGGTGACAGTAAACAGACAAGCTGTGTGGGTTTTTTTTCATGACGTTCTGGCAGTTATCGTGTATTGCACAATTATACCAGCGATGAAACATGAGAGCATACAACTCGTAGGAAGGCGATGGTGTGGGAATTCCGCCTGGTTCCAAATATAATTGTAACAGTTGATAAACCACAGCAAGTTGGTTAATTAAATGCAGTGTCTTGTTTTCAAATATGTATATTTTGAAAATGATGTATGTATGTATGTGCTGCTGTTTAAAATAAAATCTGCTTTTCTGAACTGAATGAGCTTTTAAGTGTTTTTCATTTGAAATTGTTGAACAGTTTAGGTGCTCAATAGAAACTTTGTCCTTCTGTTACAATTCTGTTCCTTTTCAGGCACTCTTTAGCTTTGTAAATGTTGTTTAAGACCTAAAGTGTTTGTTGGGTATCAGAAGATTCTTCTGCTTTAAAAAGAATGGGTTTGTTTAAACATATAAACTAATCTTTTGGTTTTTCTTTTTCTTGTTCCTTTTTAATACAGACAACATGTCTGTTGCTCAGAAAACAGCAGTGATGCAGGGCCCAAATACCTGGCTAGGCTCAAGGCCAGTGCTTTTATCATAACACTCTCAGGTGAAGTAAGACAAAGCTATAAACAGCAAAAGCTGAAAGCACCCACTACCTGTCCCTGTAGTTTGATGCACAGGAACAGAGGGAACAAAAAGGTAATCAGATGACCCAGTGAACTCTTGGTAGCTCAAAACCACTGCTGGGATACATCAAAAGGCACATGGAAAGGCATGCTGCACACCAGAAGGCACCTATATACCACTGGGTGTGACTGCAGCTATACGCCTTGGGTGAGGAATAGCTTTATGCATAAGCACTCAGAGATACCTTTGGGGTGCACCAAAGACACTCCAGGGGCTCTTAGGTACAATGAAAGACACATGGAGGCCCTTTGGAAAGATCAGAAGGCATCTGAAGTTTCTAGATTTGTGCAGCATATCAGTTGGATTAAAAAGCATTCTCAGACCAGCGAGGAGAAGAAAAATGTCATCAGAGGCCCCTACTGCACTCCAAATGGCTCTAGGTTTTTCATGGGACATATTAAAAGTTACTCTGCGGGCTATGGTGCAGGGCCATCAGCAGGCATTCATAGACAACGGTAGATGGCTTATGGTAGATAGTAAAAGTAATGATAAAAATTTAGTTTAGAGATGTGCTTTCAGAGGCATCTGGGACCTACCAAAGGCTCGATGAGGGCCCTTAGGTGCAAGGTAAGACTGACAGGTTTCTGTGGGCATACCAGAAGGCATTTGATAAACTTAGAGAAGTGGTCAAGAACAAACCTTCAAGATGGAAAGTACAAAACATCAGCTTAGACAGGAAGATTTCAAAGATCCAACAGCAGATGGACTTTGGAGACTTTTATATGTCCTGGTGTGTTACAGGGATCACCCAGGCCGTGATGGAGGAGGAAGTATGAGCACTTTCATGTCAGCTAGGTACTTCATAGGTGCACAAATATTAAGAATTTTGGGTTATAAGTTATCAAACACTACGATTTAAGTGGTGGATAGGTGAATTCACGTGCTAGACTCGTCTGGGCAAAATGCTGTTTATTCCTTATTTTTGGTGATGCATTGTTGTATTTCTTCATGACCTCATGAGAACGAGCTAAAGGGCAATTTTGCACCTATTCTCACCTGCAAATTGCTGTCTCCTGCAACCTTTAAATATGTTAGGAAGTTAGGTGAGAATCCATTAATTTATGGCAGACCAACCTGAAAGCTCTAAAATGTCAGCTTACCTGGAAAGCTTTTAAAGTGGATCCAACAGCTGCTGAACACCTGAGGCTTTCGTGCTTTTTGGTGTCAGGTAGTAAATGCACCATGGCGGAGGAGGAAGTATGAGTGCACTTGTCTGTTGGGTACATAATTCTTCTGGATTTTGGTCATAGGTGCACAATATTAAGCCTTACGTGCTACAAGCTATGAAACACCCTGACTTGAGTGGTGAATAGGTAAATTCATATGCTAGACTGGTCTGGAAAAAGGGATTGTGCCCCTCTGTCATTTGTTTTTTGTGGTATTTCTTTATGAGTTTGTGAATTTAAGCTTAAATAATGGAGTAGGTTGTCCTGTAAATTTGAGAGATGCAAAGGACAGTGACATAGGATTTAGGTAGTAGAGCAAGCTCAAAGTTCCTGTGATGCTAGAGCTGTGAAGGGGCTGCCAAGGAACTTTTGGATCTTCAAAAATGAGAGCTTAGAAGCACCTTTAAGTCCTGGTCACTCCTGGAGCTGGTCTCACTTGAGGGTGAGGGTTTAGCTGCAGGTGAGGCTTAGGTGGTAGTGCAAGTGCAGAGCTGCAGTGTTGGTCAACAGCTGGACTAGGCGATGGATGTAGCTTTATTCCAAAACAGCTTCCCTCTCTCCTCACCTTGGAACTCAATGACATTGAATAAAAAGACCATTATTTGCCTGAAATGCCAGGGGGCTTCAGTTCTAAAAACTCTTTTAAGGACACAAATCAAAAAAGATTGCAAGTGGAAACAGGATTTTATTTTGTGGTGGGGTTTTTGTTGGGGTTTTTTTGTATCTTTTTCAGAACCAATGCTCACAAGCATTAACAAAATGCACACATGTAGACAGGAGCAGGCTCATCTGTTCTTCGATCTAGCTTGAGAAAAAATCCCTTGCAGTCTGGCAAAGAAAGGCCACGAAGAGTAGCAGCAGGAATACAGGCCAAGCAGTCCCTGTTTCCTGAAGAGTGAGAATGCGAAGAATGAGGATCAGTACTGACCACAGAGAAATGTAGAAGAGGTATGTAGTACTGTAGAATACTTTCAAAAGTATGACACAAGTCAATGACAAGCATACTTTTTGCTTTTCGAAACTTGCTCAGCTGTGCTTCTTGGCCAGGGGTGCATGAGAAGTCTTGTATTGCATGCAGGGAGAGCTGATAAGCGACAGCTCCAGATAGTGTAGCAAGGCTGGAGTCCCTTTCAAGCACAGGCTCTTTTGCATAAGCAAGATCCCCTGAGGAAAAGGAGCCAAGGGTAGCGCAGTGCTCGCTCCGTCTCCAAACTTGCGTTGAACACGAGAAACAGGACACAAGTGGTGCCTTGATAGTGCAAGAGCAGCAGGCATGCACTTGCCTTGCCACAGTGGGGTTGGTGCTGTTGAAAGACTGCAAGAGCAAGGTGAGGTCTGTCCTAGCACTTTCGTATGGGAGCAAGTGCTGAACTGTGGAGAGTGAGAGAATGTGCTGGTACATGTAGTTAGTAAGACAAGCACATAGACCCAGGGCTGGCGGAGCTGTTGAAAGGCTGCCAGGAGAAGATGAGGGCCAGCCTTCTGTCCTGACACCTTCGGTGTGAGAACAGTTGCTGGACGTTTTCAGTTTTGGAGTTGCACTTGAGTTAAGAGTGATGGTACCTTTAGCTGGCAAGGTAAGAACAGAGCTCTGTCTAGTGGTGCTGTTGAATAGCGACAGGAGGAAGGTAAAAGCCAGCAACAGCTTTTTGTCCTGGCACCTTTTGTGTGGGACTCGTTGCTGGACATTTTCAGTTTTGCAGCTGGGCACTGTGGAGACAGAGCAAACACCCACTACAGCATCACCCTTACTGTTCTGCCCTTTTATCCTAACCCTCTCAACCTGCTCATCATCCAACCCAAGACAGAGCTCGATGTGTTCTGAGCGTTGCCTCATGCAGAGGCCAGCTCCACCACCACACCTTCCTGGTCTGACGTTTGAGTTTATTCAGGCTCAATTCTTCTGGACTCCGCCGTGTTACAAAATGTGCAGCGACACTAGAAATTGAAATAACAGTTTTATTTAATGCTGCAGCATTAAGCAAACAAAGCACGTTTGAACAGCCAGTGGCTTTTTGGATCCGAGCCAGTTGTCCGCGCAAAAGCGCTTCTAAAGATCCTTCATGCAACAGCGCTCTTGTGAACAAAGGAGAAAATCTGGGGGCGGGGGAAAAAACCGCACATGAAATAGCTATGACATACAGCCCATAAAATACTTCCACACCACATAAGAAGACGACCTATACGAAGGGATGATTAACACTGGTGCTGCCGGGCTGTTCCGCTACTTGTTGCACGGGCTAAGGGAGAAAAGGGAGCTAAAAAGAAGGAAAAAATTGCGCCGGGAGAGAGCATTGGCGACACAGGGCCGTGGGGCTGGGCGGCAGGGGAGGAGCGACGGCTCTGAAATCCGCTCGTCGGGGCTGCTGGGGGGCGCAGCGATTGGTCGGGACTGGATCCAGCATGGCGGCCAACGCGACCACGAACCCGTCTCAGCTCCTGCCGCTCGGTAACCGCGCCCGATCTTCCCGCCCTCACCCGTGTCCGGCGGCGGGGGGGAGAAGGAGAAAGAGAGGAACAGGCTGTGTGCGGGGACCCTTGGGTGGTGCGAGCGGCGCCGCAGCTCGGTGGAAGGTTCCTCTCCCGGCCTCTGCCGTAGCGTGGGGGCACCAGTCGGGGAGGTGGCTCTGGCCGCGGCTGGGGCCGAGCGCCGGTAGAAACTTTCTTAACGTATATGTTTTTGTGTTTTTCTAATTTTATTTTTCTTTACTATTGACCGTGGCAGTAACTTTTTGTCATCACAGTGTCAAGGGTTTTGTTCTAAAAATATGTGTGCTCAGTAAAAGCATTTCTTGTTCACAGAGCTTGTGGACAAATGCATAGGTTCACGCATTCATATTGTGATGAAGAGTGATAAAGAAATTGTTGGAACACTGCTAGGATTTGATGACTTTGTCAGTATCCTTTGAAGGAAACAGTTTAGGCCATCCACTTTATTCAATCCATTAACTGCTTTTGAGATGTTTGAGTTCACTAGCTAGAACTTTTTTACATGGTTTAGTTGTAATTTTCAGATATTTTTATTTTATGGAAAACTTCACAGTTCAGTGTAAAATTAAAATAACTGAAAGATTTTATATTTAAGTGCTGCACCTTATTTTCCTTGAAACTGGATTTTCAGATATGGTGTTAGAAGATGTTACAGAATTGTAAGTATTATTTCTATCTCTTGTTATTTAGTGCTTGGTCTACTTAGGAAAGTGATTGTGTAAGACCTATAAGAAAGGTGGACTTAAATTATTTGAGTACTTGCAATCTGAATACCTTGAACCTAAGTTATGAAGGGGGATCTGTTAAGCCATGTCATAGAGTACCTGTTGCGTGATTTATATGTGTAATCAGGTTCCTAATTTGTAGCCTTAATTTTGCGTGGGTTATGTGTTGAATTTTCCAGTAGTTTATTTGCTTTTGACACTTCCTTAAGGTCTAGGCAAAGATTTAAAAGGTAGCAGACTTAAAGAGTATTTATTACCTTGTTGGAACATGTTGCTATTGAAACTATTTTGAGTATTGTTAGTATTCAAGAAATTTCCAAGATTTAGAGGGTAAATATGCATGTTTGCATACTGAGCAGAAAAGTGCAATGGATCTCTTTAGCTGCCAGGTAGCTTTTTTCACCCAGGAGATCCATTTATCAAGATTATGCTACAGTATGGTTAATTTATTTGTTCGCTCCAATAGCTGTCATCCTAGAGATTTATTTTACTTCTGTAATACAAACTGGGATCTTTGTCCCTGATTGTGTGTTTGTTCTTACCTTTTCTAATGCTGCTTCAGTGAGATTACACCTGAGGGCAGAAGAATCACAAAGCTAGACCAGATTTTGCTAAATGGAAATAACATAACAATGGTAAGTCATCATTGTTAAAAGGCTGTGTGCATTTATTTTCTGTACCTGTAAAGTGAACAGTAACTGAGTTCAACTTCTTCAAGCTGAGCTTTCGAGACAGTTTTGTTACATAAGCTATTTTCAAGTAGCTTCCAGGACATATGATTCTATGAATTATGCTGGAAAAGTGATCTTACTGCCTTACTTGGTACATATTACAGTTTAAAAAAAAAGGAAAAAGAAAGGAGTATGGCCCTAATTTCATTTTCTTGAATATTTTTCTGGTCTTCAGATGTGCAGGGAATCACTGATTTTGCCCACTCTATAGGGTGCTTCATACAGCAGCTTCTAACTGCTGAGTGTTTGCCTGCATAAGTGTGTAGATGGGATACATCCACATTTCATTTGTTATCTTGTGTGTAAATGTGTTAAATGTGTTTGTAGCAGTTTGGGTGCTTACAACAAGCTTGTCAAGTCATTTGGTGATTGATATCATGTGATACCCAGAGAGCTGAATCTCTACATACTCTGAAAAAATTAAAAAATTAAAGTTCTGTTGATTATACCAAATCAGAAGGATTATGATTTTTAGTTTATCATGTGCTGATGTATGTAGATCAGTACTAAAACAGTAATTAAATATTGGAATTTTGCAATTGCTGAATTCTGCAATTTCCTAAATACCACAAAAGCAAACCCACAGCAGTTTTTGCTTGTTTACATAGATGGCTTAAAGTCTGGACTTCCTAAGTAATGGCATTCTTGATTTTGTGGGAGGAGGAAGACTGTTTTGAGTCAAAAGTCAGTTCTGTGTGAATGATGAACAATCTCCATTTTGTTCTCTTAACTACCTTGCACTCCTCACTGTGTGTCTGATCAAGTGCCATCTTCACTTAATTTCTAAGGCACTTTCTGCTTTGTTTATTGTTCTGCATCCATAAAGGATAGTGCATGTTCTGGTTTCTTGTGTGGAGTAAAATTGCATTAGACTTCTTCTTACTTTGGTCCCAAAAGCAGCAAAGCTTTGTCTCAAAATGTTCAGCTGATTATTAAAAATGTATCAGTGAAAGGAATGGTTATCTTTTTTTCTGTTACTCATTGTTTTGCTTTTGTATTTCTGTTCATTTCTTTATTTTCTTCACTAGAAGTGTTTGTGCTTATTGCCTGCTGCCCGTAGAAGGGTTCAGGCTCGCTCTTAGTTTTTGGGCCCTGCTTTGCAATAGAAGTTGGAAAGAGGAAACCAGCTTCTGAGTATAGCAACAGGTGGGGGAAGAATCAGCAGTTGGAGAAATTCTTTGTGAAAGGAAGTGTGTTCTTTGTCATTTTGAAAATGAGCTGTGGAGTTTCTAGATATAATTGTCTCCTTGGAGTGAATAGCAAAGAGAAAAACAAAAATATGTGTTATCTCCTTTGTGTTTTGTTAAACTTTCTTTGTATTTTGGAGAGTCTTTTTGGCTTGTGCTTCTCTGAAAGTGACTGATTTCCTCTCTTGTGAGAAGAAGATAATACTGAATCTAAAAACCACTTCTGTGGTCCACTCAAGTCTTCATCTGCTAAAGTGTTGTAAAGCAAAAACCTATGGGTTTGTAAAGCTCAAATCTGTGGCACTAACGTAAAATTGTCTTATTCTTTTATAGCTGGTTCCTGGGGGAGAAGGACCTGAAGTATAAATTGATACAGTTGTCATCTATGAAGACCTGTTTTTTTAATATATAAATCTAAATAGAGCTTTTGGGCTATGGGTTTTGGTGTGGATTGTTTGTTTCTTTATTTTGTTTACACACTCTTGCAGTTGACATTTGATAAAAAACAAGGATTTTCACTTCGGGAAGGGTGCATTGCTTATGATAATGCTGACTTTTCAAGCTGAAATTGTGACTTTCTTGGAAAGACACACTAATCTGTTCTGAATAAAAGACTTCCTTCTTATTAGTTACTTATTGTGTTCTGTTATGCAAGTGCACAAGTTGGATAGTTTTATAACTGGTTGATGGAATGGAAAAATAATAGTTGTGTTTCAATTACTGTCAGTTTTCAGTTTTTCTACATCTGTTGCATTTGTTCATAGCCCAAGTCTATAAATGAGCCAAGAGATCACTGTTCTTTGGAGGACAGGCAGATAAGCTGGATCATTTGTTTAAATGCAGCTTCAGGCTATGTCAGCTCTGGTTCTGCTGGCCTAGAGGTTCAGCTCTCTTGGACTTCTTTTGCTTAGTAGAGGTACTTTCTACTCTAGTAAAGTAGTAGTAAAGGCACTGTAATGGTATTTGGCAAGTGAGGACAAACAGACCAGACCTAGTTCTTGTTCAGGTGTTTAAAAACCACAAAGGCTGGTGTGCAGATTTCTTGTTCTTGTCAGGGGTGACTCAGTTTTCACCACTAAGTGGTGCTGGGTATACTTAAATTGGGAGCTGCCTGTGCCCGCTTGCCTGGGTTGGAGTACTCATTTTAGTGTGAACTTTTATTTTGCTGTGTCTTCCTGTGATATAAAACTTGACATACCAACTACTATTTTAGGAGAATTTCAATAAAGTGAGGAATGGCTGTTTTTACTTTGTCACGATTCGCAAAAAATAACTGATTCTAAATCACATCCACAGCAGGTTATGCTTCCGTAGTACACTGCTCAAGTGATCTATGTGTAAATACCTCTGGAGAAGAATCCCAGGTGCCTGCTGTTACTATGGATGAGGGGAGTAACAGCACGGGCTCAGAGACAGGATGTCCTGTCTCTTGCCTTCCCATCAGCAGAAGGAGGAAGAAGAGTGATCCACTACAGACCACACACTGGAGCTATGTGCTTTGCTTCTCAGCTGAGTGTACCATCATATTCTTTCACTGTCATAGAGTCCACCTGCAAATCTTAAAATGCTCAGCATCTGCTGCAGGAAAATAAGTACCTGTTACAAAAAAAGAGTGGTGAGGGTCACCTTTCACCATGCATTCTGTAAACTGAACAACACATATTGGTCCTAAGGTTTTTTCCTTCTAAAGCTGTGTGCAGCCTCATATTTTTGCACACTCCCAGGTACCATAGCCATTATTACAATCCATCCACAAAATGTGACAAGGAGAAATCAGTTGCTAGGTTTTACGTTCAGAGCAGAGGATAGCAACTGCCCCATGCACACTGGGGCTATGAGCTTTCCTTTCCAGCTGTATGTACCATCACATGTTTTCAATCTTGCAGAGATCCTGTACCCATCCTAAAAATATCTTGCAAAAATGTCCATCACAAGTGATGTCAACTGAGAAAGCTCTTTCTGGCTGCACATTTAACACACACATCTTGAATTGCACCACACACCCTGGAGTTTTCCGCCTTCTTTCTCAGCTGCAGCTGTGTGTTCTGTAGATAAAAGGCTGTGAGGAAGCGGGGTAGTCCAGCCACTGCCTGAAGTATTTTTCTTTACAAGCTGTACCCGGACACTCTTCTGTTTAGCTTTATTCTCTGTGAGATTGAAAGAATGTGACTGTACATATATTTCAGGACTGTGGCAGGGGCTGGACTACCCCTTTTCCACACGTCGTTTCATCCACCAAACACACACTGGAGCTATGTGCTTTGCTTCTCAGCTGAGTGTACCATCATCATCTTTCACTGTCATACAGTCCACCTCCAAACTGAAAATGCTCAGCAACTGCTGCAGAAAAAAAAGCACCTTGTGTAGTCTCAAGCAAGGACTGTAAATGGTCATGATTTGTAGCTGGGGGAGAGATACTGGTTGAAGCTACTTCTTACTTGCGCAATTTAATATCTTAAATATGAGTGAATGGTATAATTTGAACAGTTTAATTTTTACTAAAGGAGTTTGACAGTCTAGCCCAAACACTGAAACACCTTAGTTTTGTGTTACCTACACTATTAGGACTTCTGTAAAACTTTCAAAATCTTAATGGTCTGTCAGTTTATGCTTTTTGAGTCTGCGACATTAGGTGATGTCGTATGAAAAGGTAAATATTGCTAGTGGTTTGTAGACTATGCCTTTTGTATGCTTAAAGTCACATATAAGTAACTTCTATTGTTTCCTTTTTAATTCCAAAAGAGCTGTTCATCAAACCATATAAGCACATACCTAAATCTTGTCTTAAACTTCCTGTATTGCCATAAACTATTGTGTTGCTGTAAGATATTTTAGCTGGTAGAAACTGAAGCAGTCAGCTTTGTATTCCTACGGGTATATGTGATTAATATGCAGTAGCTCAGAACAAGTTAACAGGCTCTAGCTCCACAAAAGGCAAAAAGCACCTGGCCTTTTCCTTTCAGGCAGTGGAAGAGTACAGATTCTCCTGGGTAAATCTGTCTAACATAGAGATAAGAACATTTTGCACCCCTGTCACAGTAGGAGAAACACTGTGTGTTTCTACAGTGAGTGAGAATTGCTTTAACAAGATTCTTTTCTTTCTCCAACACTTGGAAAAAACCGCACAAAACAAGACACAATTAGTTAAAGCTAATAAAACTCAAGGCAGACTTCAGGATTCTCAGACTCATAAATTGTTTCACGGTTGCATAACCTTGTAAACTGTACTGAGAACTAGTATCTTGTATGTGACGTATTTAAAAGCTTTATTTTTGGTTATGCTGATTTCACTTCTGACTGTAATGCATTTGTTTGCTAATGGCAGTGGACAGCAGACAACGTATATTGACTTTAAGGTCCTGTGGAACAGAAAAAATAGTTTGCCAGTGTTCTAACTGCTGTTGCAGAGGTTGTTTCAGTGGATTGCAAGTAACACATGCAAAATACCTTTTCCTACTGTTGCTATGTATTTTATTGATCCAGAAGAATGTTTCTGTACACCTCTTCCCCCATGAAGAGGGGATGTTGATCTAGGTCACATGCTGCTGCAGAGTCCTCAGTATACCATTTACAGATTACTACTTTCAGTTTTTGTGCATATATACCTACCAAACTGTAAATGTAATTTATTCAGACATAATAGCAACTGCTGCAGGAGTCAACTCTTCTGCTAATTATGGTGTTTGCCCCCAGTCTGTTGTGTTACTAATTAGTACTTGAATACAGAGGAGGAAAATGTCAGAAAATAAATAGATGAACTAGGCTTTATATTAGGAATAAGGATTTACATACTGCTTGTGGTGATCTGTTAGGCTCACATTTTGCAACAAATCAAAGTGTTTAACTTTCAAATACTGTTTATGGAAATTGGCTTACCTATGATTAATCTTCAACTCTGTATAAGAAAAATTTACATAGGTAGTTACATTCATATGCAGACATAAGTGTAGCTGCAAACTGGTGATGATGTTTATGTGTGGTAACCATAGAAGTAGAGGGGAAGCAGAGGAGAAAAAAGAACCTTTAAGAAAGTCTACTATTGCTCTCATTTTAAAGGTGAATGAACAACCTTCTGTATCATTCTTGACAAATGCTTGCCTAATTTATTCTTAAGAAAGTCCTGTAGTTATTACTATTGCTGCAAAGATTGGTACATGACTAGTTTTTCAGGTTGTAATTTAAGGCCCATTATTACGTATCCTATGTGCACTGGATGTGCACAGTTTTTCTTTATAGCTACATTTTAGATATTGAAACATTGTTTGTCTTCTGTATTTCTATTTCCAAGTTAAGCAGCTGTTTTTCAATTTAGAGTTGTAGATCATCAAGCACCCTCTCAGACTTCCTGCAGGCTCTCACCAATTATGTTACACCCTTCTTGAAATACAGTACATCATCTGGAGGGTTCAACAGCTAATCCATGCAAATATAATACTGCATAAATAATGTATGGATGGGCTAACTCAATTATGATGTGTGATGGGGAACCACTGGGCCTTTTAGTTATTGAGAAATGCTACATAGAACTAGGTGACAGAAATAAGACTTGAGGGTGGCATACTCATCTTCGAGCTTGCAGTGCAGCTCTGTGGGCTTTGGATGGCTATAGGAAAGCATGACTTTCCTAGTGAATGATGTTCCAGTTCTTAGTGAATGATGGTAAATGATTTGGGGAGAGGTTTTCAAAGTTGATAATTTAAGTCAGGTGCCCAATTTCAAACTGTGTGTGAAATGGTGTGTTTCCCTCACTTGTGTAACTTTGTGTTGTATATTGTCTAGCAGCTTTTATTTCAAAGTTAACAAAGCTATGCTTGTATGATGGGTGATATAATGATCTCATAATAGTAGGCGTAATCCAAAATGGCAGCATTTAAAACAGAGCCATGATAAATTATTAGCAACTTATACAACTCTTGCTTACCATGCCTTCTATCTTACAGCTGTCTTAGTCATTCTTGCTGTTTTCACAGTCTTTGAGCTTTAATACCTGATTTTTGTTTTGGGGTATGTTGTTAAATTGCAGATGGCACTGCCTTAGGTCTTGGGCTACAAAGAATAGCAAATAATTTGTGGATGATCAGTTAGAGCAACAGTCAAACAGCATTCTTTTCAAATCAATAGTGCAGCAAGTTGCACCACTTTATTTGGGTTTGCTAGTACCAAAGGGCTTTCTCACATTTATTGATGCTGTTGTATTTTCTGTCTGGTTCAGGGACGGTTGATGAGCAAATTGTCACATCTTTGTAAACCGCATGTAACCATGGAAAAGAGATTTGACAACTTTCTCATTTGATAAGTAGGTATTGAAGAAATTGTATGTTGGTCATCTTAGAGATAGGAATGTGTAACTGAAAAATAAAATTGAACTGGGCCTTTTGAGACAGAAATGTATTGTATTCATCAAGGCATGGTGACTATTTTATCAGCTAGCAAACAGATCCTATGCTAAAATACTTGTTCTAGGTAATCTCAGTCAGTCTCTCAAAATAATGGATCTGCTTTGCAAATAAGAAAATGTGTACCTAAATATTGAAACAATAAGGGCTATTTCCAGTTTCAAAATTGGCACAGCAGAGTCTATATAGTTTTCAGATTGCTAATAGCTCTTTCACCTACTTGCTAGCATACAGAGCAGAATCTGTACTTTCTCTATGACTCTTGTAACTTGGTTGCACTCATCCATTTTTTGAAAAAAAAAGTGATATGTTGATCAAGTGCAACTGTAGCGAGTACTTTGCTTAAACAATTTAGAATTTTCATGTGTTGTTACTCATTAGAAAAAATCAAACAATTACTTTAAGATTAAAAGACTGGTTTCAGAGAAAAAATAGAACAATAAATGAAACAGTTTAGGAGAAAATAATTTTCATAGCACTTTGAAGCTGTCTGTAAGCACGATGTTTAAGCAAAAGATATTTGGTCTCTTTGTTGGTTTCTTTTTTAGCCTTCTAAATGAGAAGTCTGTGTGAGCCATAGTTACCCGTGTTTTAGAAAACTGATCAGCTTTGCAAGCTTAGATTGTTCTGAAATAGAGCAAAGTATGAGACATGGTCTTGTGGCTTTGGTTGCAATCCTGTGTAATTTAAACATACTGTATAACAGCCAAATCTTTTTGTGATTTAAAAGAGTCTTTAACTGCATAAATCATGAACACGCCCTGTGAATAGTTTTTTGTGTTCATGCACATTGCCAGTGTTTTACTACTGAAGGACATCCTAGCAATTGTAGACAACTAGATAATTCATCAGATCCCAAACAGATAATTTTTGTATCACAGCTAGTCTAATGCATGAACTCTTTATGTTATGAACTCTGTTTCTCATTTTTAGGGATAGACAATGCAAATATTTCTTGAAATGTCTAAAGGGAACATTGGATGAGAAAAAAGGAGACAAAACAGGTTTTGAAATGTTGATGCAATTGTGTTCCAGTTTGCAGAGGAAAAGACTGCTTTGATTATCATACCAAAATATTTATCTTCCACATATGTTAGCTATAGTAAGGCTTAGAAACTTAGAAGATTCTGATAATTCCAACCTCTTAGTGTCATGTTAGCCAAGTAGCCTTTATTATTCCATCTATGTGGTCTACATTAACGCATATCTTTCTTTCAGCTATTGAGCTGCAAGTTTTATTTCCACATGTCCTGTCCTTATGATAATAAGTTGTAGGACTAAGTAAATTGTCAGAGGTTTGAACTTATAAGTCTACAGTTGCTTCTAAGTCCCCGATTAATGTTTAAGAGCAGAAGAAAACATACCAAATTCAAGTGGGACCATGCTGAAAACGTTTGAACGGTTCATTGGATAACTTGTAAGATTAAAAGGCTGCTAGCTTCAAGGTGGGAGTGCTACAAAGAAATAGTATAATGGAGAGGATTATTTTCTTTTGAGTAGCTTAGTTGTAGGCTTGTTGCTGAGCCTCAAGACTGATAATGGAAAGGGGAAAATAATTTAGCCTGAGGATGGAAGATGTAGTTTGTTGTTTTTAGGAGAGAGAAAAGCAGCAGATAGAGCAAGAATGCAAAGGCCCTATTCACCGTATGTGGCAGTCATGGTTTTGCTGCTTGAGAGCCTGTTTGGTCAAACACAGCCACTGCCCTGTAAATACTCTATGTTTTAATACTTCTCTAGGTAGCTGTAATTAAAGTGGTTGGGCTGCTTTTGCAGCAGAAGTAGTACACTTTCTGCTTCCCCCATTAGTTTTCCTCCCCCATACTAGGTTTGCTGAAGAATGCTACTCTTTCCAACTTCATCTCAGGGACCCATGTTGATGTCCTGTATCTGCTCATCATGTTCTGTCTGCCTCCACCATAGATGAAATGTCTCAGCTCCTGAAAAAGTTTGTCACTTGAGAGAAAGAGCATCCATTTGCAGCTCGAGCCTGTCTGCTGGCAAATGTTTGTTCTCACAGACAGGGCACAACCCTGGCTAAAGAGGGAGGCAAGCATTCCTAATGTTAATTGTTCCATGAAATGATGTAGTCTCCTATTCTGCCAGTTTNTTGTGTCGCCCCGGCCCTGAGCCGGCCGAGGCGCGCCCTGGTGCCGGTGGCCGCCGGAACTTCCCCTGCCGGACCCCTCCGCTGTCCGCGGTGCTGAAGCTCCTCGGAGAGGCGGAGGCCGTCCCTCCGGAGGAGCTCCCGGGATCCCCGCTCAGCGCCGGTGTCCGTGAGTCTCTACGGC
>VZRJ01001056.1:93692-123963 GCA_013397565.1 Ptilonorhynchus violaceus | reverse complement strand
AGGGCTTCCCGAGGCTTCGTCGGCGCGGGGTTCGCCCGGGTGACGGGACCGCCGCGGGTCACGCTACCCCAAGGGGAAGGGCGGGGGGCACCCGAGAGTGTGGAGGGAAAAAGTCACCCCGAGCATCTCCCTCCTCTGCAGCGAGGGGTCGCGAGAAGTGGTTTAGAGCAGAGCGCCGTTCCATCNTGGCACTTGACTTCCCAGTGAGGTTGGAGGAGTGCGCGCAGGGTGGGAGATGCTCGGGGTTAGTTGTTACCCTCCCGCCTCTCCGCGCTTTTTGCGGGTATGGGAGGGGAGAGCCAACGTCCCGGCGAGGCGNGGTGCGATATGGGAAGGGGGCAGAGTTAATTGCGGGAAAGGAGATCACTGGAAATTGTATTGAGCTTTCCGATTTTTTTATGCATTCATCCATGTATAGCTTTAGGATGAGAACGAGATTGGTAAGTGTTAGGAGGTTCATCCTGGGCTGTTGGCTGTTTGAATTTGTTGTCTCTGTGTTAAAACTTAGTCAAGATTTCTGGCCTTACTGTGTGTGCCAGTGCTTCCCATTAGTACCCTTAGGTTTCAAACTAGCACACGGTACTTTTTGGATGATTTTAAATGATCAGCATGTTTTATTCAGTCAAGAAAAATAAAAACGTAAGTCTAGATACTGCATGGGATAAAAAAAGTCTTTAATATGTTGCAAAGGAAGGCATGGATGTAATTTTATATGAAAACAAAGTTGAATTCTAGAGGAAGTGTGTAACCAGCTCTTTATGCTGCTTAACATCAGCTTTCTGTTGTTCATATATCTTCCGTTAGTTTAGGTGGTAGGTAAGTGTAATTGTTTAAAGAGGCTTGCTTCACAGCTCTTTCGTTGTGTCTATTCTTTAGGCCACACAGATAAAGATTTGAAATCAGCGATCTAATAAAGCTTAAGTGTGCTAATCCAACTAAATGTAAAGTCTGGCTCCTGATTTTTAAATTCAGTATCTCTCAAGAGAAGGCTTTAATTTATACCACCCCTCCTTTCTTCCTGTTGTAATATCTCCTGTTTATGGTATTCGGTGAGTTGGAGCAACTGTTTTTATGTCCCATCAATTTTTTTTATAAGTTATTGACTTTTTGGTCTAGTCACTCCTGGTCCTGTTTTATGTCTTCAGTGCAATGCATTTGTTATATAGTCAGTCTCATGTTGCCAAAATCACAAATTCCTCAAAAATTCAGAGTAATATGGTTAAAGCTTGAGGTTTTATCATCCCTTGAAAGAGATATAATGATGATTTTTGAAACCAATAATTTGCTATTAGGATTTATCAAGTTATGCTAAATATATGTACAGCGGAATATGCAGTTGGTCTAGTTTTCTTCCTTACACCTGTTCAAACACTATTTACCTGGAATTTGAATTGAAGGAATTAATTTGACATTCAAATAGACTTTAGAGCACTCAGCACTTCTTCCCCCCCCCCTCCCTCCCCGAGTGGTTCATAGGTTGTAGACTTCAAATACTTTTAAAAAATTGCTCAAGTGCATGATCAGTGTCATAGTAATTTCAGTTAAGGGCTATTACTGTACTGAACTTCGAGACAATGGTATGCTCTTGATTATTCCAAAGGAGTATTTCCATTCACAGGGTATTTGGTGGTTTTTAGCCGCACTGTCTAGATCTAAATACTTCTCAAGCTTGTTATTCTCAGCAATGATATCACCCTTTCTTCTGTTGCAGCCATTTGAGGTACTTTTTGAAATATTCTTGTTTGTGTCGGGAACATATACAAATATTAGCTAAGCAGTGTCAAATGTAATAGGAAATAGATTTTCTTACAAAACCCATACAATTAAAGTTGGGAATGACGCCTTACACTGCTTGTGAAAAGCAGCAATTAGTCATAATATTATATGTTGAGATTGATTCAGTTTCACAAATGAGACTATAATCAGGAACTCTTTGACCAAGCTGGATTTTGCTTGCTTAAAGTAAACCTAGAGGCTCAGTTTTAGCCTGGGCTTGAATCATTGGTGGTAGAGAAGTGGAGTGGTCTGATGGGAATGCCTATAAACACCATTCCCTAGGGGACATACCTGGCAGTTTCCTGAGCTCTGAGGAGCATAAGTATGAGGATGGTGGGAAATAAAATCTACTATTTTGATTGGTTCTTATCATATAATCAAAGAAAGGGCCTGACACAATTCAATCAAAATTGCTGCAGGTATCAGTTGTGGCCTTTCACCTTAGGAACATTTTTATCCTCTTAAGAGAAAATCTATTTCAATTGCAGTTTGCAAATGGCTTCCAATGGTTTTAGCGAACCATTAGTCTATAAATAACAGCAGGATAATGATATGATTGCATTGTGATTGAGTATGATGATTGCAGGGAGAACAGATCTGTTTGGAGAGAGATATATGAATGTCCTGGTTTAAAAGACAGGTGTTTGCCAAGGAAGGCGGGAACTTTCCTGAAATGGAAAAATATGACCCCCTCCCTCCAAATTATTATAACCTTGAAATTACGGGGCTTTCAGGCAAAGATATGGGGAAAGGAATAACAGTTCTTTACTAGAATATCTATCTATCTATCTATCTATCTATCTGTCTATCTAACAAGACAGACAGACAACAACCACAACAGCAACAACAACCAAAAGAGAAACCCGATAACAGCCTTTTCTCGCCCCGGCGAGGTGACAGCTGCAGTGACTCTCGCAGCTGGCAGGGGGCGCTGGCAGGCCCCGGTGAGGCAGGGCAGTGCGATGGTTCCCCCGCAGCTGCAGGGGGCGCTGTGGCGTGAGCATGGTGACCGCTCCATGTGGCAATGGCGGCTTGGGCGAGGGGGAAGGAGGGAGACAGCTCCCCTTGCAAAACTCACAGGGAGCAGCCAGTCTCAGCACCACTTTGGATGGCGAACTGGACTGTAGCAGCAACCTCAGAGCAGCAGCGGGAACAGCAGAGACGGGCAGACGCGGGACAGTGAGCCAAAGTGTAGCAATAACCTGGAGTAGCAGCAGGAACAGAAACAGTGGAGATGGGCAGACCTGGGGCAGTGAGCTAAAAGGTAGCAATCACCCTGGATCAGTCCAATGGTCTCTGTAACGTGGACAACCCTTTTCCGTACCACGCCTGGCTGGTGCCTGGATTCTCCACTGCAAGTGAAGAGGCAAAAACCCCGGCCCTGCCCCCAATTCCCCCCTTCCTCCCATCTCGCTGTGTGGTCTTGGCTGAGCTTACATCTCTCACAATACTCCCCGAACTGCGAAGGGGGGACGGGGCAGGGAACAGTGACAATTCCCGGTACAAATGGTTATGTGATACAAACCATAGTTTTACTGTTACATTTTCACCAGTTGGACTCTGTGATACTATTTATTAGCCTCATTGTTATCTCTACCAGCTCAAGGAATGATTTCCATCCAATACTATTGAGAAAGCAGGAAGTGAAAGGAGAAACGAGTTGGGACTCTTAGGGCATTTTGACTTTGGGGGAATTACAATTGCAAGCATAAGCATAAAATCCATTTTCTAACAGAGCAAAAATAGAGGTTTTAATTTGACATTTAGGTAAACAACATTCTTTGATTTGTGAACTTTGAAGCCTTTCCTCTGTTAACAGAAAACATTTTGCCAGACACCTGTCATTCTTTACATGCTATGTTGTTTCCATGGATTTTTATTGTTTTGTGTTTCTGTCTACTCTCTCCATTCATGACCATTTTCAGTATCTCATAATGAATGAAAATCTGTAGAAAGTGTTGGACTCCTGGCAATATCTGCATAAAAAAGTAGTCTAAAAATACATCTATATTAACTATTACCAAAGGGCACTAGTGCTGACTGGTTTGGAAAAAGGAGTAATATAGGAATCTAAATTTAAATTAAACAAGTGAGCTAAATTGGGCTAAATTTTCTCTAAATTGGGCTTTTGGGGACTGTTTCAGAGCAAGAGCTGATAAAACTTGCTAATGGCTGTATTTTGTCAATGGGCAGTCCGAAATGTGTGGTGAGTAGTTGAAAGGCTGCCGTGGGAAGGGGTAACCGAGTAAGTGCTTCTGTCCTGAAATGTTTCTCTGTGAGACACGGACGCTTTAACCTCTGCCAGACTGAAAGTGCAGGACGGTACAGAGAGGTGACAACAAACGTGCAGAGCACCATGGGGTGTGTGCAGTTCACAGGCTGCAAGGGGAGTGTGACTGCCACCTGAATGTGGTCTGAACACAAGTTCTCAACTGTGAGGGGGAAGGCCAGCGAAAGCTTTCTGTGCAGGCTCCTTTTTTGCAGTGGAGCTCTCCTGGAACTGGCAACAGTCCCGTTTAGCTGAAGACTCTGCACGATTGAATGTGGTGTGACTATGGAGAAGAAAAGTGCATAGCAGCAGTTTGTTTGGTGTGGTTTATAGGCTGCAAGGTGAATGTGCATATTCTTAGACCACTGGCATGGGAGCAGCAGCTGGATGTGTTCTAATGTTAGAAGCTAGGCTCTGCGAGAGGGAAGAAATAGGACAGTCCATAGAGCTGAGGAGGACGGTGCATAGCCCCAGTGCATGGTGTGTTGGCTTGCTGCCATGAGAAGGAATTATCCAGCAACTGCTTCTGTGCTGGCACGTTTTTGTGTTCGGAGTTACGGAACACGTTGGTCTCTGCCTAATTGAAAGCTTGTGATGGTACACAGAGCTGAGTAGGAAAGTGCAGAGAAGTGTAGTGTGACTGCAGCTCACAGGCTGCAAGGAGAAAGTGACTGTCACTTGAATGTGACGTGACTAAACGTTTCCCAAAGTAAAAGGGGCAAGATAAGAATGAGCACAGAAAAGCGGTAGAGAAGTCAAGGTGGCGGGTGGGTGAAGTCAAGACAAGGCAACGGAATGGTAGGAAGGGCAAGGGAAGCACATGGATGGGTCAGGAAGGCAAAGGAAGGGATAGTCAGGAATGGCAAGGAAATGCAAGGCTGGGTAGGAATGACTAGGAAATGCAGATGAGGTGTAGGCCTGGCAAGGTAAGGCCCTGGAGGAAAGCAGTAGGCAGGTCAAGGGTGGGGGATGGGCATGCAAGGGAATGCCAGGCAAGGGAGGGTTAGCAGGGCAAGGCAAGGAAACTGTTGGGTTTCCAAGGCAAGGCAAGTGAGAGGTACATTCAAGGATTACTCACAGACAAAAGCGGCCAGGAAGACTGCACTGTCCGGCCTTGATCTTGCATGGCCATCTTTCTTCCCTTTACATCATGCAGGCTCCATACACACGCGCGTGCCCACGCGCACACACACACACACACAGTGGAGCTATGCGCTTTTTTCTTTCTCAGCTGTACTCACCCATACCCCACCTTGACTTCTCTAGTGCTTTTGTCTTGCCTTTGACGTGCAGGGACTGTTCCTCGTAGGACATCCATTGTGTGAGACTCTCCATTTGAGCTGGTCAGCACAGGCTGTATTGACAGTCAACTGACAGCCAGTAGAGAAAAATACACATTTTTAAATAGTGTAGCTCTGTATCTGTTTTTGAGACATAATATACTCAGGTGAGATTAACTTCACCTTGAACCAAGAGGCATCCATTAGACATAATCACTGAGCACGAGCACTCTGAAAATGTCAGACCATACACTGAAAATCTGTTGGCATTTTCAAGCACTATTGCACCTGTTGACAAGATATTTTCAGTGAAAAATTACATCCTGACTAAGACTGAGAAAGCACTGTTGAACTGGAGTGCAATATCACGGATCAATTTAAAATTACACTCCATTAACTTAAAGAAATGTCTTTATAAATTGAATCTGAAGAAGGAGAGATCTGCTCCATACTAGACACACCACAAATGACTGTAATTTCTATATAAGAAAGTGTTACATTTACTAATAAATGAACTAAACCCTGTAGATCCTGTCAGCTGTAAGATAACCGAAACAAGAAAAATGGCTGATTTTTGTGGTTTATATTCTGCATGAAGCTTACCACCAGATGCCAGTCTTACACCAGAAAAATAGTTACAAGAAGCAAGATAAACCAAATTTTGAATAAAAATTAGCAAATTATTCCAAAAAATTTGAAGATGACTTCGAATGTGGGTTTGTTAGTTGGTTTTTTTTCTTTTGTTTTTTTCATTTTGTCTGTTGTTATTACTCTGAAGCAAAATCTTTGTCTAAAATACCTTGCTTCTTTTAATGTGCACCACTGAACAGAATAAAGAATTTGTGGTTTAAGGGCAAGACAATTATCTTAATAACTGGAAGACTCAGGGGGATTCCCAGTACTCACAAAACAAATGGTCTGCCTACGCTTCACGAGTCTTTTTGACTGAGTAGCTCTTGTTTATGCAAATTGGAAGTCTAAACAGAAGATGTTAAATGTGTCTTCCAAAAGGTTCAATTTCCTCTTTAAATTTCATCTCCATGGCTTTTAATTCCTTAAAGCACCATATCTTTGACAAGCTATGGATTATGAAGACACCTATTCAATACACCACCAGAAACACTTGTTTTATGCGTATTTACAGAAATAGATAATCTTTTTTATTTGCTTTGAAACAAATAACTTCTTACTGTCAACAAATAAATGAAATGTCACACTTAATTTATTCCCTTTCAGGGCTGCAGAGGAGATATTAAAAGGGTATAAACAGTTAACTAATATTGAATCTGGAACAAGTGAAGATAAAAGAGCACAAAGTCCCTAATTTACATAATTGATTAAACTGCCAAAAATTAGGACATCAGATAAAAAAAGGCCTATTCAACATCTGACTAAACCATTTAGTCTAAGTTAATTCTTCGAGATCTGTTGTATGGTCAGGGAAGAAAGGCACCTTTACAGTGTGCTTCTCCCCTAATATGAAAGGCTTAGAAGAGATACATCACTGTGTGCACAGAGGTATTTTAGAATCACAGAGTCTTAGAGTATTTTGGGCTGGAAGGGATCTTCAAAAATCATCTAGTCCAACCCCCCTGCCATAACCAGGGACGGTTTACACTAGACCAGGTTGCTCAAGGCCCCATCTAACCTGACCTTGAACACTTCCAGGGATGGAGCATCCATACCTACTTGGGCAACCTGTGTGAGGTTCTCACAAACCTCGTTGTAAAAAGTTTTGTTTCTTATATTCAATCTAAATCTACTGTTAGTTTAATACCACTACCCCTTGTCTTGTCACTACAAGCCCTTGTAGAAAGTCTTTCTCCACCTTTCTTATAAGCCCCTTTTATACACTGAAAGGCTGCAATAAGTCTCCCCAGAGCCTTTTCTTATCCAGGCTGAGGAACCTCAACGCTGTCAGCCTTTCCTCATAGACGAGGTGTTCCAGCCCCCTGACCATCTTCATGGCCCTTGTCTGGACTCACTCCAACAGGTGTTGTTATGTTGGGGATCCTAGAGCTGGACACAGGTGGGGTCTCATGAAAGTAGAGGGAGAAAACCATGTCCCTCAACCTGCTGGCCATTCTTTTTGATGCAGCTGAGGAGACAGTTGGCTTTCTGGGCTGCGAGTGCACATTGCCAGGTCATGTCCAATTTAGCATTCACCAGTATTCCCAAGTCCTTCTCTACAGGGCTACTCTCAATCTATTCATCAAAAAATATCACTTGTATTGATATTGAAGTTTGTCCTGATCTAGGTGCAGGATAGTTCTCTTCTCGTTGAACATTATGAGTTTCATGTGGGCGCACTTTTTCAGCCTGGCAAGGTCCCTATTGATGGCATCCTTCCCTTCAGGGTATCAAGAACACTAACTCAGCTCAGTGTTGCCTACAAACTTGCTGAGTTTGCACTCAATCCCCACTGTCTATGTTGTTGATAAAACTATTAAATAGTATTGGTCCCAGTACAGGCTCTAGAGGGAGCCCACTCATTACTGTTTTTCCACTTAGACATTGAGCCTTTGACTACAACTCTTGGGATCCAGCCATCCAACCAATTTTTTATCCATCTCATGGTCTATATTTTCGCAGTATAATAACAAGAATGTTATGGGGCACTACATCAAAGGACTTAGAGAAGTCCAGGTAGATGACATCCAAGTGCTTCTCTTGTTCACTGATGTAGTTGCTCCATCATAGCCGGCCACCAGGTTAATCAGGCATGATTTGTGTTTGGTGATGCCACGTTGGCTGTCTCTAATCACCTTCCTGACATCCATATGTTTTGACGTACATTTCAGGATGATCTTTTCTGTGACTTGTTTCATTATCCCTTCACTTCATGACTGAAGAATCCTCGACATCCAGCTTTTAGGTTCAACATTTGATTTTCAGATGGCTAGAAATATAGAGAATTATTGTCAAAGTATTCATTTAATGTCACAGGCTACTCTGCAACTGAATACTGACCAAGCCACTGAACACAACTTGCTTATCTATCTGGATCTGAGGACTCGAACTGGCTTTACACAGCAAGAAACCTTTCCCAAATATGTTCACAGTGTTCCAAATATATCTGGTTATACCTGGTGTGACCAAATCTGCCCAACACATGGGATTTCTTTTTTCTTTTGTAGAACAGGGAGAAAATTCTAGAAGCTTAAAGAGGAAAGAAAGGTGCTATCTGGAAGGGATTCATTCTTACAGGCCAGATCCAGTCAGTATGAGGGGCAGTGGGGAAACAATTGTGCCTTCTACATCTCCAGGCCCACCACTGTGCCATCCTCCTGCTCACTGCAGCTGAACCTGCTGTGAGAGAAACTCAGTAAGAAGCTCCCAGCTGAGCACACTCTGAGCTACTTTATTAACTTTTATTAGTAATATTCCAATGCAGAGAACACTTTTATTTGCATTTAAACAATTAATAGCATTGAATCGACCTGGAATCTAAAAACCACTACATATGTATAATTAAGTTTTAAAGAGACTTACTATTAGTTATCTAAAGATAGACTTCAGTTAGAGACATACCAGAGTTTGAGAGAAGAATGTGATATAAGAAACTAACAGCATTGAGCTTTGCTTGCAAAGTGGGATGTTTCCAACTTAGACTGCATATGCGATCAAGAAAGACAGAGAGAGACAGTTCTCTGGGAAGCATTACTTTGCACCCAAGCTGGAGTCAGGCTTTCAAGTGGTCTTTGAAGGAGTTTTTCTTTTTTTTTTTTTAATTTTTAAAAAATTTTTTTAATTGAGCACAGAATGCCCAGATGCCTCACTCAGGAACTTTTAGGATGTGCTTCGCAAATGAGGTAATTTGCGTTTTCCTTTTGTCACCGTCAATAAAGCAACCTGTTCACATACTTCGTTGGGAAGATATAAAGCAACTTATAAATAAATGTGCAAGTCAATTTTTTAAAAGAAGCAATTCATTTTTAATGTGGCTAGAGCAGCCAAAGAATGCTTGACAAACAAACTAGATATCCAGGGGGGGAACTCAGTCACAACTCAGTCTACCTTATCCTTATTCTAGGAACCACTTTAAAACAACTTTCGTAAGTTACATATGTCCACATATTTAGCTGATTTACATATCAGCTAAACACACACTGTAACAACTTTGTGATTCTAATACATTTCCTCCCCGCTATTCAAAATTTNAACATGGTCACATTCTGCAGATTAATTTGACATCATTCTGGTTGGGGAACATACTAATTGGCAATAAGTTTCAGTAGCCCAGACATTTAATTATTACTTTGTTTTATGCCTTCTCTGTTTAGTGGTATTTCCAGACACACTGCACAAGCGAATTTTTGTCCAGGCCAAAACCATTCATTTTAGATCACACATACACACAAATAAAACATTAAAAAAATCTCTAAACATCTAAGCATACTAATTGTGCTTAGTAATTTCACCGAGCACTGAGACATTGTACTATTACAAGGCTCTAGAATATACCACAGCTCAAGAACGTTTCAAGAATGGTTGGTGGCAAAACTCCCGTTGACTGCAGAACTAAAGAGTCACCATCATATATAAAACAACTACAATCAGTAATAAAATGGAAGCAATAACTTTTGCAATTTTTCACAAAAGAAGAAGCAGATGCTAGAGGGAGGTATTGCAGTTTGCTTCCAGTTAGATATAACAGCTATAAAAACAACTTTGAAAAACCTATTAAATAATAAAAAGATCTCCTACTGGGAATAAATTTAACAAATAGCAAAAAGTCTTGAGCCAATCTAAAGACATGTGCAATTATTCAGTTTATATTTGCTTTGTTTGTTATTCCGTTATTCCAATTCAATTCTTCAGTAGACGGAAATTTTGCTTTTAATGAGCAGAAATAAAGAAAAATTACAACCCTTCCTATTGTCCACATTAGAGTCAGCTGTACCACAAGATAGTTTTGTCCTTCTAAGCACTGGGATGAATGGTTATGTGTGGTAACTGACTCAGAACACCCTCAGCTCAGTCAACAAAGTCTTGAGTGACTTTATGTACATCAGTCACTGCACGAACTCGCTCTTGCAGGCGCGTGAGCTGAGTCAAGCCTGCTAACCATGAGCAAAGCTCATGGAGTGGTATTGCTGCAGTAGCAAAGATCCTACATCCAAAGAGGAAACTCCTTTGTCCTGTCTTTTAGCTTTCACCTTTTCTGCAGAAGATATTCAGGTGCAAGAGGACATGAAGGCCACCACATATATTTTTCAGAACTCTAAAATTAGACCAAAAAGATGTAATGCATTATATTCCACAATATTTGTGGAAGGGTTGGGACAGTCCTGAATTATTCTGTCAAGTTTAATCACCTAACAGAGCATTTTTCTCCCAGCTATGCTGTATTTCTCCCATAGCATATACATTTTATGGTTTTTAATTTATTATTATTTATGTGTTAATTTCCACCTACTATTTAATATTTAACCTACAGTTTAATTAATTATTATGATCACAATGAAAAAAACCCCACAACCTTAAATTAACCTCCCAGGACACAATATATAATTCATATATAGTGTCATATTTTTGTTTCATTCTCAGCTGCAAGGGAATCTTTCTTCATATGGATTTTTTTTTTCTAGTAGAAATACTAAACATATAATCTTTTAATTCTGTATATCAGTCTGAAGTGTATAGGGGAACAAGTCCCATGGTTTGCCAATATTCAGGTTACTAAAACACCCAGTACTCATATATAGTGTCTCATTCTTCAAAATTCAAGTTGAAGAGCAATACCAGCAGCAAAACATTAACCCTTCAGAAGGCACTTTGAAATGACTCAATTAGTGCCTGCAAGAATACTTCATTCCGAAAATCTGAAAATATATGATAGCTACATAATGCCTAAAGCACATTGAGACGACATCTCTGCTGAAAATGTCCACCATAAAATCCATTTCTATGTTAGTTTTGGAGTGCTGCTGTATCAGTTACATTTACACCACAAATACAATATAATTGCAAGTCTTCCTGTTCACCCCCTTGCTCTTACATTAAACAGAAAGGTTGTGCAAGCAGTAGGTCTAATTTTTAATTTTTTAAAAATTTTAATTTTTAAAATTACATTGGTTATACTAGTGCAACTTAAGTCCCATTTGATTTTCCATACGTTACTGAGGGCACCATGGAATGAGATGGGGTAGGGTTAGGGGGTAGGGTTAAGGTTAAGGGTATTATAGTCTGTAATAATATGTCTGTTTTAATTTAGATCTTTGTTACATTTGAAGTTCTGTAAAAAGTGACTTATTTTCTCTGCTTCTAGCTTTAGCAAAAAAGATATCTGGTATCCTGACCAAATTTTGGGTTGGAGAACTTCAAATGTTATGTAGGAAAACACAATTCAAACCTTTTTCTGGGCCATCTTGGAGTTGAATTTAATACGTTCCAATGTAAGAGTGGTATCAAAGGAAACCAGTTCTGTTACAGCTGCCACATAGTTCTTTGTGATACTGATTTTTATAAGCTCTTTTTTTTTCAAGTTAGAAAAAATGCATGTCTGTAAAAAACTACAAATCTGTTATATCACCTATCTCATTGCATGATGAATGTTGAACAAGTCAGCATCAGTGTAATAACATTTTTCTCCCTTCCCCAAAATATTGCTTCTCCATTAAAAAAACAATCATGCTGAGATTATACTGGAAATTTGTCAGTCTTCTCAATTAGATCTATTTCAAGGAACATCACTGCTGAGGCTGCTGAAGAGCTTCATCACCATGTGAATCACTCATCAGGTCATTGCCTCTTTAAGTGGTTACACTGACAGGTCTGTGTTCTTCTCTCCTTATTGAGTGGAGCTGGGGTCAGGAAGAGTTTCCCAGAGCACCTCAGATACTACTGCATTTCTGAGAGAAAATAATGAACAGCACTTCCTCCTTTTATATACATTTGAAAGCCAAAATGTTTTTCTTCGCTTTCCTTTCATTGGTTACTGATATTTATTAATAGTGATGTCAATTTTATTCTCTTTTCAAGTAGGCTTACATAAAATGAAAGAATACTCAAATATCTTTCAAGTTATTTGGTTTATTGCAGATATATTTTCTTTCTTTTTTTTGTTTGTTTCATGTGTTACTTTTGAGGCCATTGAGGCTAAAAAATGTTACGGGTTTTTGTTCTTTGACATGTGAATAATTACAGTGTAAAAAAGGTAAACCGTCCCTTCTTTAAGTAAAATTTTAATTTCATCGAGGTCACTGACAACATATGAAGTCAAAGTAAAATTTGTCATCATCTGCAACAGAGGAAAAATGTTTGTATTATCTGATAGTATAAGAAAGGATAAACACTAGTTGAAGTGCAGTTGATAGATAGGAAAGATACAAAACAGATTATAAAACAGATATTTAACCATATTAATCTGTGAATTCTCAAGGATAGCTAATTGAAGGATTGCAGAAATTAAATGAGACCCAGCATCTTAGTACAATTACTTAAACATTTAAGATTCAAATAGAAATTATATTGGTAATGACTATGAGTGCTAATTATTCACTCTCTGATGAGAATTTCGGGTTTCAATAGCTAAAATCCAGAGTAATTCAGAAAGAACCCTGTATTAACAAGGGACAGCACAGTGCAAGCACCTAAACATCTTTGTCCATGCTGTGGTTCTACACCAGCTTAATCATTTTCTTAAAACTACTACAAGCAAAATAAAGCATGTGCTTGTGTTGGGGAAGGATATTGTCTGAAATCTTTGAAGGAATACTGCATTCTACTAAACCCCAGGTCATCTATTCCTTGCTCCAGACACGAATGATCACTTATATTCCAATATATGCCATATAGCTGATCTCTGCAAGAGTGTAAACATGAAATTTAGCTACATGCCATTATAAGGGTGCAAATCTTGCTATTCATCACTAAGGTATCCTGAGGAAGGGTGCTCCAAAGCCTTGCAGGCTGCTATAAAAACATCGCCTCTTTTGCTTGTCCTTCACTGGCTGTCAAGAGAACCTCTGCAGAATAACATTCTCAGAAACCCTCTGAGGCTTCTCAAAATCTGTTTACATCTTTCTCTCACAGAACTTCATTGCTGTGTTACGGATATTACTTATAATAAAACGCAAAAAGGAGAGCTTTCAGAGTCATGCCAGGAGACTGATTGATGCTGGTCATATCTTAAATGCTACTGGAAACTCAGTGGGTAGCGAGGAGACAAAGCAAAACTGGAAACTCGTATTTCCAGTGTTAAAAAAAAAACAACAGAGATTACACTCTCCTCCAAAAGCCACAATGTTTTCAGATGTTCTTTTTCAGTGTACATTACACAAACCACAAAAGTTATACATCTGACTGTCAATATTATTATTTAATGGTAAGTTCTATATTTCACCCAAGTGTGAGTTCTTTCAAATATTATACTCTTTTCAGGCATACTCAAAGTTCCATCCCTCTCATTATTTTACCATGCTCAGCTAGTTCCTTCTTCACAAATTGACTGACCCTATGAAGAAAAAGAAGGTCACACCTTTACTAAATTAGAGTAGTAAGTAAGATTTATGAGAACCTGGGGGGAGTGCAGGGGAAGTAAACTCCATTCAGCCAGAAAAGACAATCTTGTGAATAGTAAAGCTATTTTATTGCAAACTATATCATAAAACTCTTGCACATTTGTCTACTGTAATGAAAGATTTTGGCAAAATCCAGAATTTCTGTGACAATTCAGTCCTCCAATCTGTTTTGGTCAGTATTTTTAAAGCAAACAAAAGAATTTTAGATTTTACTTTTTCAGGCAGTTTTTTCAAGAAAATTTCCCTGGGCTTTTGGACTTTACAACAACTTCATGTAAAAACAATCCTTCTCTGAGTTATTATCTCCACTGTTACTTCTGTTTGGATGAAGATGTAGTGTAACCAAGGAATAAAAACAATAATTATTCTCTCCCTGGAGTTCCTATTTACTCAGAATGACTCAAGCGCAATAATCCCCAATATATTTTCATATGCATATTTTCTCTTGCATTTACCTAGAGTTTTTCTCATTCTTTTCCACTGCTTGGATTTTTGATGCGTTTTGTAAATATCTCAGATTATTTTGGAGTCACATCGCTCAAGAGGTACAGTGGTTGCCCTTTACTCTGATAGCAAGAACATTTACATATTCCATTTACAATTTAATTGAACTTTTCCCCATTTCACAACTCTTAAAAATGCTTGAAAACAAATCTCATGAGAACATAGGAGTAACACCTGTAGAGTAATTACAAGAAAGCTGTCATGGAGAAATGAGTTTTAGAGTGCATATGAAGTGAAATTTACAGTGTGTATTCCAAGCCCCAGAAGGCCCAAATTGAATACACAGCTGCCATTTAATTGAAAAACAGAAATTTGCAATGTAGCATATGGCTATGACTTTCAATGAACTGTTCTAGTAGATGTTTATACTTAAATGGTGGAGCTTGTGAAAAGAGCTGAGCACTGAAACAGAGAGCAGAGATTCAATTAGGAAAATAAAACCCCCAAGTTTTGTAAGAGATTAATATCTTTATAGAAGCTGCACAGTCACCCAAAATCACTAAGAACATTAAACAGTGTTCACATTTTAGGGCATTTGATGCTGTCTTCTCTAAACAGAGGTATGATTTCTCGAGTTTTCTAGATGTTTATACTGCCCTGGTGTACAAGACATTGTCTGTACCCAACAACAATTCTATAAAAAGCTGTATCATGGATGCATTTAAATACAGAGCAAACAATTCTTTCTTTTTTTGTCCCCTGAAAAAGTAGGAATAAAATTAAAATATTTTGCAAAAGAGAGATAGTAGTCTTTCTAGGGTAGAAATCTTTAAAAACAGTGACTAAAAGACAATCAACACTCAGTTCCACTGGCTTTTAATGTTATTTTATTTCCAATATTGCAAACGAGTTCCATAATGAAATTTTGTAACTATAAAGTAAGTCACATTTCTGTGAGAGAGAAGAGGGTGTTTTGACGTTAAATATCCATCAAAAAGCATCATAAATGATAATGTTTTATTGATTATTGATCTAATATTTCTTTCCTTTGGAATAATTTCGACTTTATCTTCCATGTTTTGGACAGCTTAACAGTGTGGTTATTTACTTTAAAGATGGGCAAGATTCGCTGTATTTTCAGACACTGAGATATGAAAATTTGCTTTTACCTTCCTTGGTACACAGGTTTTCAAATATACAAGATTTTAAAAATATTTTTATCTTGTCTTAAATTGTCATTAAATTCAAACATATTAATAAAATTATTAATTATTACTTTTACATACATCTAAGAACCAAAAGGAAAAATACTAGGAGATGAAAATATTTAATGCCAGTTCATTTGTTAATAATGGTACAAATACAAAATACTGATGTGAAACCTACTGAAAAGTTGTGCATTACCCAAGCTTCATAATGTTAGAAGTTGCAAGAGGCTGAGGACAAACATTGCCTAACCTTAATTAAGATAGAGATTCTTTATTAGTTCAGTAGATAGATCTGTTAATTTGTGTAAAATAGAGAAAAAGGAATATTTGTGCATTTCCCACGGAAGTCAAAAGACTGCAGTTCCTTAAAAAAGGACATATTTATCAGCAGAGGAAAGTCAGTACTATGTAAAAAGCAGATTTTTTTTTTTTTTTGCACTCTACTGGAGGCAGGAGAGATTAAAGGAATCAGAAGGAGAAAATAGAGATAAATTATTTTGCTAATAACAGACACAGACACTAGATGGGGATGGATGTCAAAACAAAAATATTGCTTCCAAAATTCACTTTTGCTGCTAGGAATCTAGGTCATATTATATGTAAGGAATTAACTGGGGATGCTTTATAAGTTCCCTGTGATTTCCATTTTCTTTTTATATACATCTAGAAATATTCTACTCTGGGCTGGTAAAAAATTACTATTTTCCTTTTTTTTCCCCCAGTGTACAGCTTCTACTTCATTCATCTGTGTCGTGGAGTGTGTATAACAAAATGTGTATTCTGTCACCATCCACATCACTGAGTCATTCACAGTAGCTGGGTACACACCTGGTCCCTCAGGCTATGAGCTGAGGAGAGGCAGACCATGTGAGGTGGGGTGTTGTTTCTTATCTCAAGCGTGATAACTCCCCTGGGAAACAGCAGCACCACCCATCCTGAGAGGGTCATCTCTGCTAATGGCCCATCAGGGAACTGAATAGGCAATGGCAGAATACAACTCCAGAAATATCCTGTGACTCATAGGATTACATCACCTCCATTGTGAAACTCCTTGCCCTGGGGGAGGTACCACCTAAGAACCACCAGATAAAAGGAAGGCCCAGGGACTGAGGCACCACCACCACTGGCTACTCAGCGGACAACCTGAACTCCCACGGGAGGACCAGACCTTTCCTACCAGACCACTGCCAGCTTGTACTGGACTGCAGCCATCATCCCAACGGGACTGCAACCACTGCCAGGTTGTCCTGTGACTCTGTCAGTTTACGCCAGTGTTTCTGTATTACTGCATTTATTGTCATCTTTCTATTAAATTGTAACTCCGACCTAAGAATCTCCAGGTATTCGTTTGGGGGGTAATTTCTCCTGCTGGTTTACTTTCAAACCAGCACACACTCACACACAAAAGAAGAGGCTAAATAGAAAGCCTTTATGGTGGCTGTGTAAGCAGAATGAGAGGCTTGTCACATGGAGGTGGGTGCTCATTTACCTACTCTTTTGAGAAATTCAAAGGGTGTTTAAAGATGAGCTTTGAAACATGGGAGCAGCCCAGCTCCTGTCACAGGGTTCTGGAGGTTTCTTTGTAGATGTTTTTCTTGACCTCTCTGAACATTTTGTGTTCACGCTCTAGCAAACAACCCACAGCACAAGACCCCAGGGTTTTCCATTGCCAATGTACTTCCGGGTGCTGGGGGTGTCAGGGACACTGATATGGTAGAGCCGCATGGGGAAACAGAAAAGAGATGTCTCCCCTCTGGGAAAGGTCCAAGTGGAAAATTCAGGGGAAAAGCACAGTTGAACCTTTCCTTCAGAAAAGAATGTGGGCTTTGTCTGATCTTATGCTAACTGTGTTGAATTTAAGCTAAATCCTATGCTTGAAGTTGAAAAAAACCTCAAACAAATGAGCTGAAACAGAGGTCTAGATACGCCAAGAGAAGTACGTAATCTTGCATACTGAATTGCAAAAAAACCCCTCTGAAATCAAGTCTACATAAGATTGAGCCAACATCTTTAGAGCAATAGGACTTGGATTTCTCTACACACATAGTGCAGAGATAACATCAAGTGCTGCTGACATGAAAAACTTTGTGTGAAAGTAATTTCCAGGATAATTTTTGAATAGAAGACTATATCCAGGCAGGTAGAATAGCTATCATAACATAAAAAATTTGAAATTTAGAGACAATTTTTCCCTTATATTTAACATGAACATGGTACTGGCTAGCATTTGATGTCTAATAGCCTGAAACAAAAGCACTGGAGATAAACGAGCTAATTATTTGGATAAATTAATTCCCCAGTCAGATGTTCAGTACATCAGTGACTGCAATGTTACCAGTGGGTCCTGACACATCCCGTATAGGGAACACTTTGTATTTTATGGAATGAGAAAAGACAGGATTTGAGGTGGGTCAATAATCGCCAGAGTGCTTACTGTCATCTGTGCAGCAGATATTTTTCAGGTCGCTGTCAGAAATACAAATTCTTGGCAGCAGAAGCAGCTGTGCAGCCCCTTCTCCCCCTTCCCCCCCCGTGCAGTGTCCGTACTTCTCAGATGTGCCAGAAAGGCGAGGTTATGTAGAGAAACTTGTTTAGATTAAAAATCACCTTAAGAAGCACCCAGAGAAGTTGTGTTGCATAAATTTGCACTGTGTTCAAAAAAGTCAACATTTATTAAAGTCTGCGGGAAAAACTCAGGCTATGCTGTTATAAGATGTCAAATGTAGAAAGAGAAGATCACTAAAATCATTCTGGCACAACCTCTTGAACCAGCAAAAAAACTTGAAACGTATTTTGTTGTTAAGAAGAGTGAGAAGACAGAAAAGCTGGCAGCAGCAGAGGCAGCAAAGCAGTTTTCCACAACAGTATGGCTTAATTTTTCACGTGGAAATTTGCAAGAGCATGTTGACAAATGATTTGTCATAAACAGAGCACATCTAAATCTCATTGTGGCAAACTAGGAAAAAAAGAGAAAAGAATTTTACTTTGTGATATGCGTTATCCCTCAAATAGCAGCATGCAACTGTTTTTTCTATTTTATCTGGTTTGGTTCATTTTCAAGTTTACTTCAGCTTTACAAGAAGAGATAAACTTCAGGAAAAGGTGAAATACCTAAATATAGATTTTTATGTGAAAATTGTTAATTAAATAATAAAAATTATTAATTAAAAATAAGAGACAGTCAGTAGAAAATGTACTCTCATCCTGTCTGTATTAGAAAATGTTTTAATTACTCCTTTTCCTAGTTCCATTCACATTGTCATTCTTCATATTGTTGCAGTGCATGATCTTTATTAATGATTCAAATACATATGAACAGCATTTTTCCTGAATAGATAGGAGTGTTTTCTAAACCTGCTAATTATTTTTTATTATTATTTTCTAAAGGAGTTGGTATTCTCCATCTGGTGTTCCTAAAAATTATGTTTTGGCCCTTGATGTGTACGTGCATGTATGGGGACAGAAGGTTGACTCTCTGTCTCTCAAAAGATGGAGAGAAAGAGCCAGCACAGAGAGCTCATAAATCCTGTTTGAATCCTACTCCGGGAAAAAACCACCAAGAACTGTGAATTTGTGATTATTCAGCGTGAAAAGACTAATACTTGGAAAGTTTTCATATATAGCACTGCAGTTTTTCACAGCTTTAAACATCAACAACAAAGTAACTATGGCGTCAAATTGAAAGGCATGACTTTGTATCAAAGAGGAGCTACTGCTTTTCTCAGCACCATTTGCTTCTCATTCCCCCATGGAGGTCAGGGTAACACCCAACTTTCTGATTAATAAATATTCCATTTTGTTTGCATTTTTCGAATTCTGTTGGCACCAGCTGGCACCGCTGCATCAGCTTGGTTGGAAGGCTTATGCACATTGGTAACCTCTAGTGACCATACATGGCTGGAAGTAGACTGCCATACTTTCAACCTTCTAACTGATGTTGATTGACCATAGCTTCATTTCTCTGCAATTACAGTTTTCGGAAAGCTGTATTTATTTATTTATTTGCTGTTCTTGAAGTGAATTAATTTTTTTCTCAAAAATCAGACTGGTATCTAAAACCTACTCTAACACCTAAAGAACCAAGTTATAACATGGTTTCTTCCAGTTTCAGAGATCTCATCTGATTTAGTCTTTCTTGAGAGCAGTTGGCCAAGAAGCTATTTTCACATTTTGAAACGTAAAGATTATTACTAAAAGAAAAAAATCCATTCTATACTGAGACAATTTTCAACACTGGGAAAAGAGACAAATGTAGGCAAGTAAACCAGCCTAAGAATCCCTTTCTCTGGTTTTGAACAGTTTGTATTCTGGAGCCAAGAGTCTTTTCCTGACAAATATTTAATTAAAAGCTGGGAAGTTGGTTCTAAAATTTCTCACTTCCAGTTAAGACTATGTTCTGGTATGAAAGCGTCTCATCAGTGAATTCCCTATCTAGTTCTTCCTAGACATCTAATATAGAGGTCACTCACTGGCAATAATTCTATTCTCAAATGTGGTTACAGATGTCATTGCATCACTGATTTCCTGTCCTGCATTAAACACCTGTGTTCCTTAATCCTACCAGTTAATGCAAACCCAGTATTGTCATCACTGGCAGAAGCAGTTTCAACAGCTGAACACTAATCAGTGAACAATTTAGGTCTTGAGCTATTTTTTTTGCATTACTACTGTCTTTTTCTCTGGTTATTTTCAGAATTTCATGGAATGTATGTGTTCATCACACTACATTATAAAATTCCAAATTATTCTTTTACATTCAGATGATATTTTTTTTTTTTACATCCAGATGACCTCTCAGCTGTAAGGAAGATGAACATGTATAGATTATCTGGCATTTTTGCAACAGCAACTGCACTGGTTGAGAGTGCCAAGAAAATCAACGAAGATCATTTAAAATGAGGCAGCATGAACAGGTCTGCTTCTTTTTGTAGTCACAACAGTGGGAGTTGAGAGTAGTGGCAATGACACAGACAGTTTATGTAAAACTAAAGAAGACTCAGCATCTTGATTTTCGGTTGAAAAAAAACCAATAGAGAAAAGATGTTTTGACTACTTTTTTCCTAGACATTGTACAATGGTGTAACTCAGAGGAACACCACTGCAGTAGCAGATACAGACTGATTTGCATCTGTAGAGGAGCTGGCTCAAATCACTCTGTGTGTTAAATGCTGCAATTTTAAGCATTTTGCAGCTGTAGTTTTGCTCAGAAAAATCAGACATCAGCTGTTTTCCAGCAGCTTTGGCTGCTGCCCTTTACCATTTCCTCTGCCACTCAAGGCCAACTGCTCACATTTCAAGGGAAAAACATTCAGGATCTAAAATTAGTGCATTTCTCTAAAGACAGCAGAAGCCTTTGAAATAATTTTCCCATAATAAGATGTGATGAAAAAATTATCCTAATTTAATTTACTATTCAACATTCATAATATACCATCTGGTATCTACTGCATGCCTTTGTAGAGTTCTTCACTGACTGTCCTGTCATAGTCAAGACTGTGTCTTGGCTATTTCTATTCTTCCTACCTAGGCTGAGAGATGACCACTGACTTTAGCTGGCTCCAAACCTAACTCCCAATGTAAATTAACAGCAGTTGAGTTATTCTGGTGAATCTCAGCTCTGTTTTTAACCCAAGCTGACTATTACTGACAGCTATTTACTCAAAAATCATGTGAACAGTCTTAACTTTCAACATCTTTTTTTTTAAGACACTACACAGGACTTAAAAGTTTATAGAAGCTGTGCTTGGGAGAAATTAGCCAGATGCACAGGGCTTCCCAGACACCATGTCTTTCTATCTAACAAAGATTTTTCCTCCAGAATCTGCAAAGCCAGATGTTAGAAAACTACAAACCATAACCCATGAAGACTGCATTGACCAAATATAACATTAATAAAAAAATCTCCTCTGATTCACAATTGAAAAATATTATTGAAGACAGCAGAACTGTCAGATGTATAACCGAAAGCAGAACATGAAGATTACAAAGATTAAGGATTTTTATTTGTGCAGAATTTTTTTAACTGGGGGCTCTCTACATCTCATTTGATTAACTGGTATTAACTAGTATTTTTGTGTAAAATCCTTGCGGTATTTGCGTAGGAAATGATAGGGTTGTTTTTCAGGCCACGTTTGCTGTGTGATAGTTTAGTCTGCAATAGCACTAAAAATTTGTGATTTTTGAACCTCCTGCACTTTTGGCATTAACAACAATTATTTACTAGTAGTAATTTCAGTAGTATACTCTTCACTTCTAAATCTGTTTTACCACTTAAAATATTAATCTGTAGATGAATAAACCCTGCTTCCTGGGGGATAAGCAAACTCTTTCTCCATTTTACAGGTCCGTACACCGAGGCTCAAAAATGCTAAAGATGTTCAAGGGTGAGACAAATTTTATTACAAGGGTTGACTTCTGAAATCCATAGCATGACAAGCATCACTGGCAATTCCACAAATTTCCTGATGTTCTGGCATACACCATAGAGCGGCCAATCTCACAGTGCTCCCCAGTGTCTCATGGAAAGCTTCCAGAGCAGGGCTGGACACGCATGCGGGTATGTGGCATGTGCAGGTATAACATATGCATAACCCCTTATGCAGATAGGCACCACTTAGCAGGTTTTTGTAGCACTACTACACCTGCTTTGCACATAACCCTTTGCTTATCTGCTTGTCTCAAGGGATATGCATAATTTTAAACCCAAGGGCTCAGCTCCAAAACCCCTTTAGTTGGTATAAATCACCCCCAGTGAGGCCAACGGACTTGGGATTCATGCCCCACACCCCTTTCTAAGAGCTAATCCTATAGGACCGCCCTCTAATTGCAGCCTCAGGTCTCTTCTGCATCCTGATTCCATTGCTGTCTGTGATGGGCCTTAATGCAGGAGGAAGGATACAGAATATCACCCCATGGATGTGAAACGTGAGCCCAGCATCAGAGGGCATCTGAGACAGGTGTCAAAACCAAGGAAGCTGTGAGTGCAGCTGGGGTTCCCATTACTCCAGGCCCCTCCTGCACGAATTCCCCATTCACAGACATACTCCCTGTCTGCCAACCAGTGGTATGACCCCTTCTCAGGACATAAGACTGCATGGACAAAAAGACTAAAACACCACTTTAGTGCTTTGAATGATCTCTTTACAATGAAGTTAGAATAGTTTAGAGAGGCTCTGTGGGGAAAAAAATGTGGTTTTGCCCGGTGTCACTGCTCTGTAAATGTATCTAAGACTTCAAAGTCTACTTCAGTTCCCTGGCGCCAAAGCAAGGAGGTTTGAAAAAAATGAGCAAAACTCCAACCTTAGCAAGGTTCCACTACAGAAGATATGATGTGAATGTGAAGTCTATCCCTGGAAACTTATCAATTAACAGAACATTTAAATATGTGCTTGGTTAAAGCTGTGGCACATACCCAAGGGCCTATTTAAAAATAATTAAAAAAAAAAGCAACCAAACTCCCCCCAAACCCAAAACGAAAACTACCCCACCCAAACTCCAGACATTTTTCTTAAGCTTAATTCAAGCCATTTGTGTCAAAAACTCTAACATATGTAAACACACATGCATAGGCAATTTGGATACCACTGCTTTATGTGCAAGGTAAGGGATTGGGTTTGTATATGCTCCTGATAGATGAGAGGGAATTATTCCTCTGTCTTTGGCTAGTTTCCCAAAGACTTCATGCAAAGTCCTAAGCCTTCCCATGGAGTTAAGAGCAAATTGTAGTTGATGAATACCATACAGCATTGTAAGTTATACTGATTCATCTCTACTTGCACTCTATGGGCAATTTTTCTCAGGAAGGGAAAGCCCCAGATTTGTTCACTCCCTCAAATGAAATATTAATCTTTTCTTGATTAAAGCATCAAACCAGTTCACTGCTGCAGATCACATTTTTGTTAGCTTGTCTCATAAGAGAGCAGAATGGCTAATTTTGTCTGGGGTTTTTTGGTTGTTGGTTTTTTTTATTACAAGCCTACCAGGAGCCACAGCATGTCACAATGAGCCCTGTTTCTTTTTTGTTGTTGTTAAAAAGTAGTATAAAAAATTCCATTACTTAAAGAATTGAAGATAGATGTTGGTAAACATTATGTTTATGTTAATATAAATAATTTTGCTGCCTGTCCAGTTTTGATGCATTATTGTTAAGCAGCAAGCTGCTATTAGAAAAGTAAGATTTCAAATACCATCTATAAAAATATTAATAAAAATCCTAGTAATGTTAACTAAAGAATATAAAAAAAAGTTTTACTAAAGATGACTTCCAGTTTTGCAGGACTAGTGAATAATAAAATAGTTATATTAACCTAAAACAATTAACCTTTCTCTATTTGGACATTACACTTGCATTTATGTACCTGCCAGGAATCATATTTATAAATAGATTACGAAAAGAAATCCTCAAAAAACACAACTAGGAAAACACCTTAAACTCCTTAGAGATATATTGAAATTAAAATACTTTTGGGAAAAGATATGGACAAGAGAAATGTGAATTATTTATTAGTAGCAGGAAAATGAAAGCTAAACGATCCTTTCCATGATATTATTTAGGTACAAATGCATAAATATAAATAGATATGCATTCTGTTACAGTACTTTATGTGTATATTACTTAACTCTTTACAAAAGTAAAGGATTTTTCAAAGATTTTTTTTTCCCATCTAGGCCACAAGATGTTACTGTGTATATATATTACTGCTTCTTACATACACATTAAGAAGATAAATACGCACTTAGGAAGATAAATATTGGAAATACTGATATTTGACGAGTTAGGTGTGCAAGAATGTGTTTATATGTCTGGTTTTGTCTGAAGAATATTCTTCTATGAAAAGGAAAATTGAGTTCTACCCTTGAAGAGTCATGCTGCAGTCAGGACAAATAGCTCTAAGACCAGAAGAAACCAAAAAATACACACGAGTGACTGATGTTATAATGATAACCAAGAGTAAATCAGAAGTTGCTAAACATGAGCATTCTTTATTCATTATCCTCAAATTTATCACCTACATTAGGCACCTAAGAAAATTAACCAAGATGTGGATCACTCTTCAAGGGTGGTAAAAAACTAATTGAAAACAGGGTGAAAGTACAGCACGTTGTATTCAAAGGAGCCACAAAAAAAGTCAGTTTACTTAGCTCTTTTGTGCTAGATCTGCTAATTCTGATAATCAGTTTCAAAAAAAAAAGAATCCTGTTTCTGTCAGTAAGTTTCTATACAAGCAAGCTTTCAGACCCCACTAAAATTATTTCCCAAGACTGCAGAAAGGGTTGTTGCTAGATTCAGACTGCACATTCAGGAACATCAGGCTTATTGTGGTGAATCTCATTTAATATGCTCAATTGTGCAGATTTTTCTTCTTTAATCTTGGATTGCAAATACTGTGGACTCACTTCATTGTAGAAATTCACTTTTTAACTCCCCTTTCAGCTGAATCAGTATTAAGAGTGGTCTAAAGACAACATTCATTGCTTCTATGAAAGGGAAAACAAGTATCATTTCACATCACTTTTAGTTTAAAAAGTTGAACTGATTTACCCATACTTTCCAAAATATTTCTCTTTGGGAGAAGACCAAATCTAGTCTTTCCAGTTTAAAATATCTAATGACATAGTGGAAGACCTTAACTGTAGCATTTTGGTGGTACGAGTCATGGTTGAAATTATGAACATTTACTATAAATCCATATAAAATGTTCTCAGAGATCCTTCAGTGAATTATTAAATCTGAAGAAAACAACTTGTATGAACATTTCATTATCAATAAGAAAATTGGACTGAGGAGATGAAAGAATGAAGTTATAGAATTATAAATTGAGTTGGGTATATGAGTGAGGTAATGTTGTATTAATTCATGCAAAATATTGCTTAATGTTGGAGCACTCCAAAACAGGTAAGTAAGAAGGACAATCTTGCACTATAGTTGTGTATTAAATATAAAGCTGAGATGGGAAATGTCTTTTTTTTTTTCTTTAAACACATGTTTAGGAAATCTAAATGAAATGCCACATTCTGGTCAAATGTCACTTAATATATGAAGAAAAAAACAACACAAATCCCCCAAACTCCCTGCAATGTATTTTTGATTTAGTTCATCCAGATGCTCATATTTTAAATGAAGAGGCTATATTAAAGAGATATTGAAGTGTATCTAGATTTCTTGCCAGCAAAAATATAAACAGCAAGAATATGAACACTGAGACTTTAGACGTATGAATTTCTACTGAAAGATGACAGAATATAAAAGCTACAAATGACAGCCCATTTCTTTTGAAGCATGGAGAAAAAATAATAATACAGATTAACTGCCTTTAGGTTACATTTCAGATGGCTGAAGTACACTCAAGTTCCAAGAAAAGCAAAGACCTTAAAAAATAATTAGAAACTTTCAACAAGCATATGTCCTGGTGTTTTCAGCTTGGAAAATGTGGCAGCTTTTTATTTTGCTTCTCCATATGACACGAGATTGCAGATATGACAAGTTAGTGCCCTTCCCCACACTGAAGCTGGCTTATATTTCTCACAAGTCAGATGACGTTCTGTACCTGGGGATAACAATAGAATGCATTGCCATGGTATGCTTGTGGATTGGGGTTTTCTAGATTCCTCTGAATGATCAAGTGTTTTAAGATATTAAAATACTAAAATAATAATTATGCCTCAAATAAAATTCATTTAAACAGCCAACACATAAGATAATCAAGAATAAAATTTAAGATTCAAACATATTATTAAAACTAATTCCACATTGCCAACATTCAAGGACAGCAGCAATAACAGAATCCAGCAATCCAGTGTCCCAACCTAAGTATTAGAAGATACACTGTATTCCAAATAATCCACATAGAGTACAAGAGGAGAGCTTCTGCCAGTAACAGAAAGTTTGGTGTGCTTTGTCCGACAGATAAGATGGTGCTTTAAACATCATCTAATGTTAAGCCATTTTATTGTTGTCAAAATAAAAGGAAAATCTTGTCTATACACAAAACAAGAAGTATAATCATGCCTATGATGCTGCAAATATTCAATAACTAGTTCTTACTAATGTCTATTTAAATGATTACTACTTCACTATGCAGGAGCTGTTCTTCTCTACACACAAAATACATCACGTGTAGGAAAATACTACTAACAAAGAAGTCTTTACTTTTCAAGTCGAGTAATAATAAAAAAGTTTCAAGTTATATTTTCTGAACTATCCAACTATCTGTGCAGAAAGACACTGGTGCTTAGGAAATACATGTCCATAGTGTAAGATTTTAAAGTGATGGTTTAGTTACTGAGCAGTTACAAGACTGTAATCTCTATTCTACTCAAAAAATACATGAATGGGAAGAAAATATTATCGTACCTCTTGAGAAATACGTACAATGTATCTTTCCTGCTATAAGATTATGCAAATTCCTACTACAAAACAATAAACAACATTTTGAGAAGTATCGCATTTGCACATAAATTGACAGATAGGCATTTCTGAGATTCTTCTGCAGCCCAAATGTAATGATTTGAAATTTTGGGGATGATCTAAGAGAATGTCTAATCTTTCATGATTCTAAAAAGGAGTCACTCACTTTTCTACTGCCTTCTGTGCCTCAAGCACAAAATAGTTAAGTATCACCTTCCTCCTCTTGTGGTGGAGAAGGAAATGAAAGGTCTAGTCCAAGATGGATTGTCATGACAAGGGAAATACACCATTGCCCATTCCTGTCTGAACATATCCAAATTACTTTAGGTTATGTGAAAACCTCTCCAATCCTAGAGTCTTTCTAGCCCTATACTCAGTGAAACTTAATTGTGGACTACTTCAATACTGGAAAATATCTTAGGGGTGGGAGACTCTTTGTTTTTTAAAGCCAAAGCACAACATTATAGAAGACAGTGTATAAACAAAACAATTTCTGAGCCTTCCATATTAAGGAACATGTATTTCTTCTCCCTTTCTTCCAGTAGGATTAATCCAGTCCAACTATATTTTGGGGTAAGATTACAGAAAATTACAAATTTCAGAAAGGTTAATTCAGCTCTATTATAATTTCCAAACAATGGCCTGACATGACAAAATTTGACTTTGAATTTCCTTCTCCTGAGGTAGACAATACAGGCCAACTTGACATTTCAGGACTACAGTTCCAGGTCTGAGGGAAAGTCACTAGGAAAGTACCTCCTTTTTGGGGATGATGGTCCTGTTGTTTGGAGGAAACAGCAGCCATTACAGAAGGTCACACAGCCAGTGTTTATTGGTTTGGAAAAGAACAGAGGCAAATGTTGCTGTAGCTGTGATTCATACATACATAGTTATATTTCATTCTTTTTAATAACATATAATCTTCTGTGGTTCTCCTACGGTGAAAATTGATAGTGCCTTTTTTTTTTTTCTAAATAGGCCTAGAATAGAACCCATCAAAAAAATCTCCAGTGAAAATCTGAAGGGCAAGCAAAATCAATATACTCTTCCTAATAAATGAAAAAACCCTGCTTTGTCCTTATAGGCGGCATATATTGCTCCAAAAGAATAGCTGATTATTATAGGCAGACATTAAATTGACATATATAAATAAAATACACTGCTATTGAAAATAGTGCTTTCTTTGACATTGCAAAAAATGCCACTCGGCCAGTGGACAACACACTTTGTCAGGCGTTTGCAAAACACAAAAAGAAAAAAATTGACTTGCTCTTTCAAAAGTTAGATAAATTAATTAGCATTACAACAAGACACGGGAACATATTTGTTGAGCAAAATGATCAGACACTGAAACTGCTATCACTAGTAACATGCTGGAACTGAATAATGAGTTGCAGAAGTCCTCTGTCTACTGTCTTGTCCACTCTGCTTTTCTCTCATGCTATGTAACAATAAATAAAGGGTTCAGATGATAATTGCGTGATCAAATCTATCAAAACCAGAAGAAACACCAACCCCCCTCCAAACTTAATAAAGATAAACGTTAAGTCTCCTACTTATCACAGGTCTTCCCATGTCCTGTTGATGTTAGTAACATTTTTGGCATCTTTTTGACCAGAGGGTCTTGGATCAGCAGCTCATGAAGTTGCACCATTTACTTCAGTGCTCTCTTTTGAGCTCTGAGCTCACTGGTGTGATGTAAATACAGCTTTAAGAAGAACAGTTTAAAGCAAGTATTGTGCACTTGGTTTGCCATGTCATTGAAAGAGCTGGGAGCTCAATCCAAATACAGGATGAGGGAGAGGAGGTGGGAAAAAAAAAGATAATTCTTTCAGAGACAGTTTTCTTTAATCTATTTACCAAAAAAAAAAAAGAAAGTCATATTGGGTTTTGCACTTGGAGATCCCTCCTTTAAGTACTTGCCAAGCAACAAGTGATTATTTTGTTCTAAGCCAGCATAAACATTTCTCCTAAGCCAGGAAGACTTTGCAGGTTTATATACTGTAAAATTACAGATATCTTTCAGCCAGAGCTCTTCCACACATACAAATAATTCAAAATGAAAGACATGAAACAGATGATATGTTTTGACTGCTGAAGAAAACTTGTCATAATGCCTAGCTTCCATTTTAACTAGGGAGAAGTTTGGGCCAGATAGTTTATATCATTCACAAAACACTCACATGTCCACTGGGAGTCTGCTTAAATGCAAATAGAAAGGTTCACAATAGTTCTACAGTGGCTTCTATTTCTGCATCTTTGACTTTCCTGGGAAGATGATGGGAAAAGAGAATTAAAAGCTTGAAAGTTTTTAGTGTGCCACTTGCACTAAAAAAGAAACCATTTCATTTCCTCCCAGAGGAGGAAATATTCATTTTTTGGTTGAGTGCAATATAGTCTATATTCATGGTTTTTTGGTCGGAATGCTATTGTGGGAAGAACAAAGAAGTTGCATGGGAAACAAAAGCCAAGACAACTTTGGAAATTCACAAGCTATTGAAAAGGGCTGTAGGCGAAAAGAATAAATAAAAGAATCTCCAAACCTAGCTATAATTTCAGCTATGTACTTTGCTCAGCAAACAAAAGCAGATCATTCAACCTTCCAGCAACACCAGATTGTCCTATATTGCCTTTAAACTACATGATATGGTAAGGATACACTTTCCTACCTCTGTACGTTGCAATGACTAATAACAGTCCTGTGGTGTAGCGGAACCGAATGTTGTTTGCATCAATACATCCAGGAGGCTGCCTGAATTGTAAAGGTCATTTATAAACACAGAATAGTATCAAGCCTAAAACCATAGTCCAAGAAACTCAACTGGAAATGGTGACAAAAAATCGGCCAGCTGTTCCAGAGAGCTACATTACATCACAGACCTAACTCTGGCTGCCACAAGGAAAAAGTTGGCTGCATTTGACTGAAAGACACCCATGTCCACATCCAGGAGAAACTTAATTTCTGCCCTGGCTGTTAAGATCTGGTTATTAAAATTATTTAGAAATGCCTCTGCTGAATTAAGGTGCAAACAAGACCATATGCTAGTGTAAATAGTAAGGATTTTATTTGATAGTAAATATGAGAGAGAGAGAAAAAGGAAGAGAAAGAAACAGAAAAGAGGTGGGGGGACAGAAAGAGAGTGACAGAGACAGATTAAAGAAAATATCGCCACTCTGTGGATCCCAACGATGTTCTGTTGATTGTCTCCATCTGTTCTTCTTGGTGGTGAGGGTCCCCCAAGAAACATAGAATCCCATGGATTAATGTATTAATATATATTCAGGCTAGGTGGGAATGTCCAGGCACCCCCCTGGGGGGGAACAAGTTTGCCACTGTCTCTTGCAACAGACTCTGGATCTGT